>JAAWXA010000022.1:8031064-8094438 GCA_038090715.1 Florisuga fusca
AGCAGGGGGGGGGGTGTTTGCCCCCGATTGTTTCAGACACAGCAATGGCTGACACTTAATCTTTAAACCAGCTTTGCAAATTCTGATCCTGCTCTTGAACTTTCTGAGAATCCGAGGTGTTCAAATGTGGTGTTTTAGTTATGCTAAATAAGGACGCTTTGGCAGCTGTAGCTGTTCAGTTAGTGAAAGCCTGGGGATGTGTGCTAGACACTGAGGGAGGAGGCATAAGGTCCTAGAAGTTGACGAGTTGCTGTCTTGAGTAAAACAAACTCTTTGCCTTCAACACAGGCAGCAAAGAGCCATCTCCTACTTCAATATGGTTTTGAAGAGCATTGAGTTGGTTCTTATCTATGTAAGCAACTGTGCTTAGATAAAGTGTTAGAACACAAAGTAAGAGTTTACACGTGCAGTGTTCAGGAGATGAAAATGATTCTGACAACGTGATGTTTAGCATAGAGCTGGAGTAATTTAGACCCCTGCATTGCACTCTAAATAAGCAAACAAACCAGCTAATGCTATTTTCCTTTTACCTTGGTGATTTACTTGTATTAAATTTAACGCTTTTGCCTCCCCAAAAACCTCCACCAGGTCTAACATTAATATCTAATAAACAATGTAAAATCTAAAAGCATGAAGCAGTTCAAAATGGTGGCTGATATTCCACGGTCAACACATCTCTTGTGCCCAATTTCCGCCTAGTTGGATAACTCTGGCAGTTACCTCTGTACCAGGGTGAATTTATGTTTCTTTGGTAATTTTAAATTCACATATTTAAGAATACACCGAGTAGCTGGCCATCTGTACCAGCAAGTTTTGCTGAAGGCTGGACAGCTAATAAGAAAGAGAAAAGCTGAGCATGACCAGTTCTTTGGAAATTGCTCCACATGGAGCAGATCCTTTCACGCCTACCCAGTAGTCCCAAGTTTCTGACCGGATCAAGTGATTTACCCCTGAACTGTGTTGTCAGGTACTCAGGTGGACATAAATAAACACTGTCACTGTTGATAGTGTTTCCCAGTTGGATGTTTATCTGTTTGTCTTTGACTACTGAGCAGAATTTCAAGTTCTTATGCTCATCTCCCGAGTCCTCTTCCCTACTTCCTGTGCCCCAGGGGGAATGATGTTCTTACCAACTGGAGGGAAGTGTGAGCCTGGGAGTTAGGACTTACTTTGAGTAAGATTTTGTGATCTTATTATTTGTAAATGAACTGGAAATCTAAATGCACCTTTCTCATGCAAATCAATCTGTTTCTAGTTATGAGCAACTTAATTTTGGGGTTTCTTTAAATATGTAGTTGCCATCTCTGGAAATCAGGATGATATCAGGAATTCGGGATGCTCAAATTAGGTATAAGTGCATACAGTTATTCTGTTGATGACTCATTTATTAGAATAAAGTAGACCAGTACTTTCCCTAGATCTGTTTCTTTTCACTGCTTTTCTTCTTGTCTCTCAGCTCATCTTGTCTAAAGTTTTTCCTTCCATTTTTTAATTTTACCCTTCAATTCATTTCTACCAAAGCTGTGGGATCTTGAAGGGCTTTCTAAATAATTAGATCTTGTTACTTATTTGCAGTGTGTTCAATACTGTATAACATTTTATTTTAGCATAGTCTTGCTTTATCACAGTTTTAAAATGGGGTGCTGTTTGGGGCATTCCTACCCAAAAGCATGTTTATGCTGGCCTGGCTTACTTCATCTGTCTAATATGCATTTGCTACAAACAGATTTTCTTTAAATGAATTAGTATTGTATTATCCTTGAATGCTATCCTTGGTTTTGTTCTTTTGATTTGTTTCAGTTTCCAGTGGGAATATCAGTATATACATCCTGTGCACCCAAATCTAACTTTTTTCACTCAGTATGCATCATGAGCTCAAAAATTAACCTTAATCCTGATTTCACTTTTTGTTTAAGAGTGGGAAGCAAAAAATACTTCTGTAGAAACCAAAGCACTTGCTCGGAGGAGAGGCAGGGAATGGAGTTTTAATATCAGAATTGGGCACTGGAATGTTGATTTAATAAAACTGTATGATCTTAGTGTTAGTTGTGGAGAGTGGTAGATGCCCATGTTTGAAATCAAGATTCATAGTTAATCATCATAAGATTTATCACTTCATGAGCTCTAGGAAAAACTGTTTTGTTTTCCAAGCATCTAAACTGCTCAGCTGTTTTGTATGTTAAACCCAATTATAACGTAAAAGATCTTTAGAAGAATTTTCAAAGCTATAGTCTTAAGGAACTGTCCCTAGACTGATAGTAGTTCATATTCTCAACTGAAGCTCTTATTTCTTTGTTTGTTTTTCTAAGAAAATAGATTCAGAACATGAGATGTATCCCCCATGTACGCTAGTGAACTGGAATCCCAGGGAGGCTAATGTGCTTCAGAATACAGCTTAAAAATACTTTACTATCTTAGAGAAAGAAAATAATGACCAGGTTGAAGTAAATGTTTTCTTCATCACCTCTTTTATACCACGTTACACGGGCTGCATACAAAACACCGTCAGAGAGAAATAAAAGCCAATGTGATGCAGGATTTTATTGAATGATCTGTACCTGCTGCTGAATTGAAAAGTTTGTTTTAAGGACTACTCTCTTGGTCCTCAGAACCAACTTGACTTAAGCTGACCTGGCATACATCAGTGGCATTTTCCTTCTGAAAACTGCCTTTCCTCAAAATACATTGTGCTTTTTCTCAATGTAGCTACTGTGGTACAGCAAACCTGGTTAGATAGAGTCCAGCTGTGAAGTTGCATGTTGCTTGACCCGTTTGAAATCATAATGTTTAAAAAAACATACACTGTCCAGAGATATGGAGTAATCTTTCGTCTTATTCATTTGGAAGCTGATTTCTCAACAGGAAGGTATATGGGGATCAAATCACACCAATCTAGGTCAGAAAACGAGTGGTGTAACTGCACATAATGCAGTAGCTCAAGAACATTCTCTAACTATGAAGACCAAAGAGATGCATGGGACACTAGTGCCTTTACAAGAGTACTTATCCAAAACATCCTTCTACTGATCAGAACAAGCTATTCCCACAATAGGACTCACCTGTTGGGAATTAATAAGACAGCGTTAGGTAAATGTTATATTCCCAAATCAAGGTTTAGCTACCTATGGATAGCAAGGAGTGGAAAAGGAAGTTTGTAAGATGGAAAAAATCCTACTTTAAAGCCCAAATAAGAGAGAGAGCAAGTTTTTAAAAACAGACAGTTTCTAAAGACTTTCTAGTCTTTTTAAAGACTACTGTGGACCCAGGGTCCCCATGCAGGTAAAAAAAAAGGAAAGCTATTTGTTTAACAAAAAGGAGGAAAAGGAGGATAAGCAGCTGCTTACCCTTCTCACTCTGAATCTCACAGTGGAACTGAAGTTGAGATAAGAGTCTGGTGCTTCACTTCATGAAGAGACTGTAAGAATGGAAGTTCACAAAGATATTAGAGTTTACTAAGTCAAGTCATACTTGTCAATAGCTTCTCTTCCTAGATATTTAAAGTTCAAGTGCTTGTTTGCTTTAGTTAAGTGCTCTGAAGTGCCTTAAAAAGCGTTGGCCCATTTATATAAACAAATAGAGAAACTCACTGATAGACTTCCCAGTCAGAGTGTGTTACCTAATATTTGGATATCCTTCTTTGGGTCTGAAAAGGACTTGCACTCGTAACTTCTACCACATGTGAGTCTTTGTTAATGGAATACTATATTAGGTTATATTATTTGATTATAGACATTGGCTATGCTGAAACACAGTTTCTCTGTTATGCACAGCTATGAGGAAATAGAGGGGAGTCAGTAGCTCAGAAACTTTATTATCCAGAACTTAAATATAACTTGAGAGGAAGAGTAAGCTGGAAGCCTGATTTCCTTTTGGAATATATGCAGGAGAGAATTATTACTTACACCTCTCCCAAATGTTACTTCCTCCTACTCAGCTGTGCTAACTCAGGAATCTCTTTTAGGCCCGAGAGTCAGGCAACCAAATTTATATACATTCTCAAAGCACGAGAAAAATCTGTTCACATATGTATAACCACTCGCAGAAATAAAGGAGACTACCAACACTAATTGGTGGGGAAGCTGAAGACTGAGCTGGTATTTACATGCTTCCCCACAGTGTTCCCTGTCAGTACTGTTGAGCTTCCCTCCCAGTTGCCCTCATGGTAACAGTTGTTTTATCACAACTTCACTCTTCTGGAGAAATGTCCTTTAACTGAATGATACTATTGTGATACTGAAAGCCAAGAAATGTTATAAAATTGTGTATTGAAGGTTAGCAGAAGTCAGTGAGATGCATCTTCTTTTATACATAAAGAAACAAGCATTATTTGGAGGAATCACTGGACATACCTTTTCTAGCAAGGTCAAGGCAGTTGGCTCCAGAAGGAAAACTATTTGAATACTATCAATAGCTACCCCCAAGTGCACCATAATGTCTGCATAGCAATGTGGCTGAGTGCTATCTTAAAACTAAAAACTTATCCTTCATAAAAAATTTTAGCCTGCCTGTGTTTTCTCTTTATCTTCCTCATGTACTGTCTGAGAGATTCAAGGGATGTCATAAGCAGGTGAATTTAGAGCTGCTGCTAATTTAAACTGCATTTAATAAAACACAAGTTTGAGATATCTTGCAAATCAGTGAATGTGGCAGAGTTTGAAGATTGCTTTTGTCAAGTTTGATTAGCTCAAAGAGAAACCTTTTCTAAATATTGGTTGTGAGATTAATCAGGCAATGTAAGACCTTGAATTATTCCTCATTGCAGGAAAACAATGTAATGTATTATCTCGTTGGATGACTCGGAGGATGTAACTTTTGAGGATTTAAAATTTGTGTTCTAACGATTGGACCCCAGACTGTTCTTCTTTAAACTGATTTGTAATTTTCCATATTATACTTCACTTTCTATAATATATTGCTGTATTACAAGCTGATGGTACCAACATCATTACATTGAAGGATGTTCTCATTATTGACTCCATTCCCAATTAATTATAAGTTTGTCATGTTTTAATGAGTAGGATTAAACTTTCAGATTCCAAATATATGCCTTGCGTTGCTTGCTTAGAAACTTTCTAAAGGAGCTGGTTAAACTTTTATTCCCCTGCACTCACTTAAAGAAAATTACTCCTTATGCACATTTAAAATATGTTTTTTACCATATTTACAAACACTTGTAGAAAAGCTTTAGTAGCTCTGTGCTCTGGAGCATAGCTTTGAAATTTGGGAAAAAGCTTTCCTGTCTTTTCTATCCTTCTCTGTCACAAACAGTTGCTGTGTTCACTAAAATAAAGCCTTGTGTAGGCATGCATTATGCCCTGTAAAATACAGGGTAGCAGGAGGAAGAATAATACTGAAGTGTTTCAAGTGCACCTAATTTTCACTGGGTGTGCTCTGTACTCATTTTTAATAAATTTCTTCATCCTATTATAGCCTTTTTTTTTCATTCCCCTCAAAAGGAATGGTACTTTGTACTCTTAATTAAATGCCCTGTCCTTTAAATTGTGGTATTTGCAGCAAAGCTGCTGCTACTGACATCTTTCAGGTTCAGGTTTGGTTCAGTGCAGTTCTTGAGGACATCTGGCAGGAGGCTTCCTCTCCAAAGTTCACTGTGCATTAATAGACACTGTTTATTCACTGTATTTCCTAGCAGAAGCTTTATGTTCCTCTGTGTTTTGTACAACCTAACACCTTGTTTGCTAGTACAGATCAAATTATTTCTAGGAGTGCTTATTCTTTTGCTTATTTGCCTGAAAAATATAGAAACAGAATGAAACCATTCTAGCCCTGCTGTTGCTGGGCTGTTCTACTAATTTCAGAATGGCTGTGGTTACTTTTTTTCCTCAGTCTGTCAATAATAATTATATACCTGTGAGTATTTAGCACAAAATAAGTTTGGATTCTTCCTTTCAGTAGATGAGTGTCACAATGTGGGTGGGTACTGGTGTCATGACTGCATAAGTCTTACTAGAGAAAGAAGCTTAACAAACAGAAAATCTTTCATTAAATATGTTTTACATTGCATGTGTAGTCTGTATCAAATTAAAACAGTAACCTTGCAATTTGAATAGCAATGTCAAATGATATTACAGTTTGGCTAGTAACATGACTGTGATTTGAAGCACGTTGGCTTAGCACACCCCTCACCAGGTAGAAATCCAAAGTCCTGGTAAACACATGGCAGCAACCTACAACCCAGGCCATTTCTCATGACCTGTTACTACCACTAGCATGTGTCTGTGTTTGGATATTCAGGTTTTGACAGGATGTGGCCACTCTTTCCCACGTACCAGATGGCTTTCCATGTACCATCACCTGTCCTAGTGCTTCTTCACCCCACTAGCAGAGTTGTATCTAGAGCTATTGGGATAGTTGTCCAGTTGCTCTCTGCATGTGACCACCATAATTATCACACATAGACAATTTTATTTAGGAACCTACATGTATATTCCTGTTGCAAATGTCTCATTTGTGTACAATGATTTTATATGATGATTTTCCGTGGTGCTGACATTCTGTGGCCTAATAATAGAGTTAAACCTGTGTAAAACCCACTTGACTGCAAGATCAGGGTTTGTATGTTTGAATTTCTATAAACTCCTCTTTGGAGGAACATCTACAACTCAGTTGTGGCTTTGCATTGCTTGAAAGCACTTCAGTAATCTCATGCATGGCAATGGAAGTTTTATACTACATGTCCCCATCAGCCATCCTCACGTACATTTTCTACATGTATCATTATTATAATCAGCATCTGTCTTTTGAATGGTGATTTATTCGTCTCTAGGTCTCTGTCCCTTTATACAATACTAGATCTAAAATTACATCTGTCTAGTGAGAAAGGCATGATCTCAAAGATTTAATACTGGTTTCAAAATTTTATTGCCAATAACTAAATGTGAAATTGCTTTAAATTAAACACTAATTATTTAGCATGAAGTAGGAAAGAGTTAAAAAATAAAGAAAAAAAATCCCTTTCGCAGGCAAACTAGATCCACTCCTCCCAACAAAGATGTTGCAGAAGGATTCAATTGTATGAATAAATGTATTTCTTTTAACACTTTTGTTGTTTAAAATGCTATTGTTTCATCTGCGGTGTGAGGAGATGTGCTAACCTTGTCAATGTGGGTGCAGCAGAGCAGAAATGATAACTGTATATACTCTTTTTTTAAAACAAAAATACAGAGTGAGAGTGTGTGTGTGTGTGTGTGTGTGTGACAGAGAGAGAGAGAGAAAGAGACAACTTATTTAAATCCTGAATACAGTCAGACCTCATATGCATTGTTAAAAAAAAGCCCTAAAGAATTGCATATGGATTAGGGGGATGAATATTCTATTATTTCAGTCTGTTCTGCTGATCTTCTTATTGTGACTTTGCGCTTCAGAAATCTGCCAGGAATTTGGCTTTGCTGTACTAGGCAGTAATTTTAAATGTGTATCAAGCACTTGATAGTGTATGATTTGCGTGCTGTTGCATTCCCATTCCCTAAATTTTCCACCAATTTATTACTTTTTTCATACTGTTTTAATATTTCAGGATGATGAATATATACAGCATCATTAAAGGTAAATAAAAAATGCATGAAATTAAAAAATGGAATATTAGATGTTTCTTTGCTGTAATCCCTAGGTCCAATAGGAATGAAATGTCTCTGTTCTGTCAAGTAATCCCTAAACATGATTAGGGACCTTGTAGTTTCCACATAGCCCACGTAATATTTGTATCATATAAGCCTATTTATGTAAGGTTTGAGTAAAAGTTGTTATTAGAAGACCTATAAACCTATTTTACAATTCAAAAAGATATGCTTGCCTCTTAATCTCTCTACTTTTATTATTTTCCTGGAGATGGCAATACGTCCTTAATTCATTTTTCTGAATTTTGTTACATATTTTGGGTACTTGCATCATGCGTTTAACGATCCCAAGGAAATATATTTTTGAGACAGAGGACTGTGTTCAACAGTTCATCTACTTGGATAGCTTCTCTTTAAATCCACATTGGAAGTGATGTGCACCTCTTTCTAGGTCTCTTATTTAACATCTGGGTTTGATCTGAACTGGAGGTTAGGAGATAAAGAGATTGCTTTTGTGCAAGGGGCAATGGAAAGAAAGAGGGGGAATCAGTGTTCTCTGTTTTAAATTGTGTAATAATATGTTGTCAGTGATAAAGGCACTTTTGGCAACATGACAAATTTTTACAAATCAGCTTTTGTTTTGACCAATAGCAAAGTTTTAGGGAGGAAAAGCTAGAAAGAAGGAAAATGGGGAAAAGTTTTGGATGACAAAAGAATAAGGCTGGAAGACAACAGCTGTTTCTCGTGGCACAATTGTGTCAGGGATGTAACAGCCCTGTGCTTCCCATTCCCTGCTTCAGCTTCTTGCCTGGGCAGCAGAGATGCTTGTAGTCCCATCTTTCGTGTTGCTAGGCTGAATTCAGTAGTGTTCAGAAATACTAAAGTTCCATAAAGATGAATAAATAATTAAAATCAGTAACATATTTCTATAGTTTGAGTAGTTATTCATTAAGAAAATATTTTCAGACTGGTCAAGCTGTGGAAATTCTGTATTTCCCATAAGGAAATTTGAGATAATATTAACCTTTGGCTATCTACTCAAAAAAACCTGTGGAAATACACCTGTAATGCTTTCACACTGCACTGAAATGTTACTCCTATTTCATTTTTGGCAGTTAGGGTGGCATTTGAGCAATAGCTCTTTTGTTGTATTTATGAACCAAGAGTAGCAAAACTGCTCGCTGCTGAGCCCAGGGATCCTTTTCCAGGAAAACTGAGATCAATAACTGTTATTAAGTCTTCATTTATAGGGAGTGTTAAATGACCACACAATCCTGATGTTCATAAATTATTAGGTGTGCTTAAAACTAGGCTTAAAACCACCCCCAACCTCCCATAGTCAGAACTTTTGGTCTTTGCTATCATTTTTGATCTTTGTGATAATTTCAAAGTCTCTTTCTGTTATTAAAATATCTTTTTACCTGGAGAATGCTGTATTACAGCTGTGTCAGTCAGTTAAAGGAAAGTGCCAGCTGCCTCCTTGCTAGCATTGGAAGGTTGGAATGGGATGATGAGACATGAGACTCATTTTATGATCCTAAGAAGGAGTTACAATTATTATTGCAATTGTTTTTTGCATTTTGGTACTCAAGAAGGCAAATGCACACCCCAACCAGAGCAAAAAATAACCCAGAAAACTGAAAATGAATGTCTCATACTCAGATGCATTGTTAGATACCTTTATTCCCTCAGTGTAAGTGGGAAAGAAGGATTTGGAAAAAGGGAGATCTTAATTTAACAAAATAATATTATGCTTTCGATCCTTAAAAGGAATGAATTATTTGGGTACTTAGCAGTATAATGTCTTTGAATAATGCTGGTACTTAAGATAGAAAAAATGATATTGTGAATGTGCTGTGTTTGCCTCTTACGATTTTTTCACCAATTTGGCATTTATGGGAAGCAATATCATTGTTGCAAAGTTTCCAAATTGCCTTTTACACAAATCCGCAGAAATTAAATCTCCTCCTTGTTATGAAAATGAAGCGATGCCTGGAGACACGGGTATATTAGCACAAATCTGTGGAGACAAGAAGCCCAATTCTGCTTGCAGTTATTATGTCCACTTTTAATAGCTCCAAGAAGCTGTTAGGTATAGTCTGTCGCATGATAAAATAAATAAGCATATGCTTAAGTATAGCATGTGAGGAGCAGCAGCAGAGTCTCACAGGACCACGTGTGCTTAAAGTTAAGTCCATGCCTGACTGCTTCCAGGGTGAAGAATTTAGCCCACGATGTGGAGTAGTGTGTGATGCAGGAATAATGGCAAATTATGTAAATTGTGAGCCTTCGGAGACAACATCACAAATCGATTTCAAGCTCAAAGAAAACAAGGCGAATACAAATTGGCATAGGCCACGTGAAGATTCCAGGAGACAGCGTGCTGGGTGGTGCAATGCAGACTGGGGCAGTTGTGGAGGTATTCTGCTGGTGTTGCTCCAGTTTTTCTTCAGAGTAGCTTCAGGAAAGGCCACGTCTTTTGTCTAAGAAGTGGGAAAACATAGCGGTACAGATAGTACCAAAAAAACCCCCACCCACACACTTAGTAGAAACATTTTGAATTCAATGCTCACCTCTGACCCAAGATGCCAGATGAGAGCTGTGCCTGGCAGGTGAACATTTTGCTGGATCCTCCCTAAAAAGCTGCTCAGCTGTAGCTGCCCACAAAGGTGGTGTCAGCAGTGCTGCCTTGGGGAGCAATGTGTGCCTGTCTGAGGGACTTTTGCCTTGTTACTGAGGGAAATGACAAAGGCAGTCTTAACATCCCAACCCCTTTCCCTGTCACCTAGGACCACATGGCTCAATATGTATTAGACAGACATAGCACAAGTGGGGAGACCAGTTCTTGGACAGTCCAGATGACTGGCATTGCTTCCAAGCCAGCTACCATTTGGCAGGGTATGACACAGAATTATTTTAATTCATTTATATTAGAACCATAATAGGTTTTCATAACTGAATTTAAATTATCTAAGAATACTCTACATGAATCATAGAATGGCTAGGACTGGAAGGGACCTTAGAGATCAAGATCCAACCCCCCTGCATGGGCAGGGAAATCTCCCACTAGACCAGGTTGCACAAAGCCTCATCCAACCTGGCCTTAGACACCTTCACAGAGGGGGCATCAACAATTTCACTAGGCAACCTATTCCAGTATCGTACTACCCTCATGGTGAAGATTTTTTCCCTGAAATCTAACCTCGATCTACCATCTTTCAGTTTAAAACCATTACCCCTTGTCCTGTCACTACCCTCTCTTCTGAAAAGTCCCTCCCCAGCTTTCCTGTAGGCCTCCTTCATGTACTGGAAAGCCCCTATAAGGTGTCCCCAGAGCCGTGCCTTCCTCTTCCTCTAACTCCAAGTGTCTTGGCCTGTTGCTGAGAGAGTGATACTTCTAAATTCATTGACAAAATTAGGCAAGACTAGAGCAAGTGCATGATTGCTTTTTCACAAATATGAATGATTCTAATAGATGGAGAAAGGAAAGATGGATCAAATTTTAAGACCTGGGAGCTGATCTTCCTACATCAGATCTTTAATGGGATGCTTAGTTTGATTACTTTTCCAAAAACTACTGACAATAGTCAAGCAACTGACTGACTGCATAATCAAGGCCTCTGCGTGCATCTACCTCTTGATTTATATGTACAAATAACCAGCAATTAGTGCAGCTGGTTGACTGCAAATAAAAATTTGGTGTTCAAAATGGGAACTCCAGAGATCTAGGGGTCTTTGAGCATTACTTTACTATGTTTGAGCATTATTTCACTATGTTTTTGGAAGTGAATCTAGGCAGACATGCAAATCTGTGTAAACAAAAGCTTTTCAACTTAAATTGCAGAAGGTTCTTCATGACCATAGCTAGCAGAGCAGATTAGGTGCTCTTTATTAATGAGAATTAGTCTCTATATTAAAAGCAAAATATTAACTTTTGCGTAGCCTAAGGGTCCCATTAGGTAGGTTTGTATTTCCATATAAAAAAAATAAATCAGGAAAAATGTTTAAATGGAAGGATGAGGGTAGCTGCCAGCAATCAGAGGCACTGCATACTACTTTCTTAGGACTGAACATGTTTCTGAGTGAAGAGTCAGCACTCACTATTGGCCTTTTCAAGTTTTTTTCCTAAATCAGCCCCATTGTAATGTATATGGATGGCATTAGAATATTGGACAGAGGTTCTTAAAAATAGTGGTGCTTCCTCATTGTTTTGACTGTTGTATTTCTAAAGTAGTGACTTATCAATTACATTGTCTTTCTGTTTCCTGTCGTACAGATACAAAAACTAAAATTAAGGATGTTTTGCTCACAGGCCCTTGCACCACTCCTACTACAGGCAAACTTTCACTGTTCCATCATAGTAATCTTTACAATGCAACTGATAAACATTATTCCTGTTTTAATGGCTCCCAAATAATGTCATATTTAAATGAAATGCTGTTTGCCTCAACATGGGTCTTTAAATTTAGGAGCATTTTTGTACCATATCCTACCATAATGTGACAAATTTTATTTGCATTTTTCCTGTTTTCTTGAATACTTTTAAACACCAATTTTTAGGAATCTTCAGATGGTTTCTGAACATATCTGAATGCATTTTTAGCTTTAAAATAGGAACCCTTTTTTCAGCTTATCTTTATTAAACACCTGTAAAAATCAGTGGTATTTCTTTCTTCTTGTAAAGCTTTCTTTCTTCAACACATGCTGGAATTGCTGCACAGTTTATTCTAGCATGGGCTTTGCTTCTTGGCAGTAATGGGCAGTAAATAGTCTGGTAATGTATATGCCATACAGACAGACATTTAAAGCCTGAATGAAGTGAATAGTAATGTAATGCATCTGATCTTTAACTATAATCAATTAAGACTGGAACTTTTAGACAACTTTTAGAAAATATTATCTAGAACAAAATCTTAGAAATGGATCATTCTGTGCAAATAATCATGTTGGCAATAAATCTGTGATCTAAAGACTAGGTGGCCAGACATGACCACTATTGTCTAATATTCAGTTTGTATTTTTAGATTTTGTTACTAGGGGGAATTTTTATGGTGCTTGGTGTGTGTGGGAGTGTTTTGGGGGGATTTTTAAAATTGATATTTATTTTAGAAGAAATTTATAATTCAGCACCTTTATAGCCTAAAGGTGGACTAGCAGCTTTATCTTGCTGCTCTTTGAGGCAGGCAGTGCAGTGCTTTCACAAAGTTCTTTGTCTTGGCTGAGTTAAGATTTCTGTTTCCATTTGATGCTCTTTTTTGTTTGTTTGTTTTTCTTAAAGAATGAAAAATATCTGTTTATTTTGAGGGCAATGTTTCATGTGTTGAATCAAATTTAAAAATCACTTTAAAAAAACCCAATGAAAAATATCTGTTTATTTTGAGGGCAATGTTTCATGTGTTGAATCGAATTTAAAAATCACTTTAAAAAACCCCAGCAACTCTCTAACACTTGCAGAAATCAGTGGGAAGGTTTCTTTGTTGTCATTACGCTGCAGAAATAACTTCTGTTTTTGCAGTCCAAAGTCCCAAACAAATACCCTGTAAAGAATTTTGCAAGTGAAACCAAATTCTTTAAAATAGGATCGCGGTCACTCGCTGGTCTTCATTTGAGCACTGTGCTAGAAGCTGGTTAAAATTAGACCTTTTTAACGGACTAATAACGGAAGGTGGGAGTAGAAACAAGAAAAAGATGACAAAAGTAAATATGCTCATAAATAAGGAAATGACATGTTTGCTTTTGTGGCCTTTGATCAAGCACAGGAGTTTATTTTCAAAGGACCTTGCAAGACGCCTGGGAAGGGACCAACCATCCAGCGTAATTGGAAAGGGGGAAGGTCTGTAGCACGCCAGCTGCTCCTACTTCTGCCTCTCTGATAAGATTGTAAGAGTTGCCAATATCAGTATTCAGTCTTGTAGTGTGTCAGGGCGCTTTCATGTGAACTGAACTGAACTGTCTGTGTGCACTCCCTTCTACTCTCCTTCCCGATGCTCGCCGTCTCATTGAAGTCAGGGGAGAGGAAAAAAAGATTTGAGGATCGCCCAATTTGTTCTGACATAAAGAGATGTTTAGCTCTGTGAAAGGTGGTGGAGGCAGAGTGCCTGACTGACATTTCAACAGGCTGTCTGCTGGGAATGCTTACTTCATGTCCCTTCATATTCCTGCTGTGTCCTGCGTGAGTGCTCTTGTCTAATCTTCACAGCAAGAACACCAAGAGTCCCCTGGGCTTTGGTGCTCAACACCTTGTTAGATGGGGCGTACTGTGCTGTAGCTCCTGCTTTTGCACTTGCTTTTGCTCTAATGTTTCGGGCTTGTTTCAAGTCCAAATAATGAATTTTTTTCAAGGCGTTTGCCAAAATAACAGGGTGTATCTCCCGGTTGCCTTGGTCCTCTCTTGGCAGTGCTAAATTTGAGTAATACCAGGTAGAAAGACGTGGATGGAAAGCAAATAAAAGACCCCAGTAAGTGAAAGCTTTAAGCAGCATTCTGTGCTTTTGTTTTTAAATGAAGATGCATTGACCTGCTTTGGCTGGTTTAGAAAACAGACAAGAGAAAATACTCATTGAACAACCAACGGGAAGTATAACACATTGATAATAAAGGTAAGACAGTGTCTGATCAGGAATGCCAGACTCCCTACCAGGGGCTGCAGGGAAGTTTAGTTGTTGAGGATTTGTTTGCTTTTATGATTCCAAACACGTTGTGATGCATTCTGGCATGCCACATCGTGTTACATCATGTCGGGTCAGCTCGTGATGCTGAACAGCACTAAGAACATGAATTAATGAGAGCTAATGCTCACCTTTTATTGCAGGAGCATTATCAGGTACCTTGTTAGCTACAGTTCCTATCTGGATTCAGTCATCCTAAAGCAGAGCTTTATATAAAAAATATATGTATTGTTTTTAAGAGATAGAAATGTTATTTTTCATTAGCCTTCTCAAAATACATTCATTAATGGGTGTGATTTAATCCCTTTTAAGCTATTAAAAATAATCTGAGTACTGCACTCACAGTCCTCTTATGCATTTTTTAAAGGCACTTTTTGTCTGCAAGTGTATTATTGCTGGTAACAAAAACCAGAATGGTACCATCCCCTCTGATTTCTGCAGCTCTGGAGTCCTTGTATACTATTATTCCAGAAACATAAGGCATGGATTCTGCAGCACATAGTTGTTTTTGAATGCTTGTCACTGTTCAAGTTTCCCCTGAACTTCAATTTTTTCTTAAATATCTTTTAATACCCATCTCATCCTGAGGTGGAGTCGTGTCTCACCAAGTAAGAGATTTCCACCATAAGCTCATATTCTCAGACAAACTTTTCAAACTTGAGTGCCTGAAGCTGAACCCTCCTCCCTCCTAAAATGCAAGGACAGCTGACACAAAAACACTGCTCATGAATAGCTGTCTGGTTTCCTTCAGCCAGTGGGATATCTAGTTGCACCTTCTATTTCCTAGGGATTTTCAAGGACTGCTTTTCCTGCAATAGACTGAACAGCTAGATGTTAAAACAATTTTTTCTTCATTTCTGTAGCATCCATTGCCTGGAAGAGCTAAACTGGTGTTAGTGTTTGGTCACAATTAGAAGATGTAGTAGAGATGCTGTAGAGGTCTCACCTCAGGGTCCAGGCAATTCAGAAGACCAAATTCCAGTTCTCAGAAATGAAAATAATCAGGGAATTGGCTGCTAGGTTTTTGCTGAAGGTAAGGGCTGAATGAAATTAGAAAGCATTAAAAAATGGTTTGGTGAATCTTGGACATTCAAGAAAAGACTCTCAGATCTCTTATTATCCAGCATGACTAATGAAGTAGCAGATATAAATGATGCCTGGATCATATTTATGTAAAAGCTGCTGTCATGCCTCATTCCCATTTCAATGTGTCTGTATTCATTTTGCCTGAGAGTTGCAGTCAGCACAAGCAATCATTAGCATCTCAAGGTACATACAAGGCAACCACAATGTGTTACATGTTCATTGAGAGAACATTAAGGGTGTATTCTGCACATGTAGCCTGATTCTGACAACTACTGAGATTATAGTTTATGTATGTACCATGCAAATTTGTAGGAGAAAAGACTTTGGAGGATGCCCAGGCAGATGGAGGGACATCTCATCACAGGGCATTTGGAAAAGAGGACACCAAAGGAACAGTGCCAGTTGTGCCCATTTTAGTTGCTCAGGTGTCCCAAACTCCTGCAGATGTTTTACTATAAAGCAGCACGTTGGCAAAACATCTCCATCTCTCAGGCTGTGCTCCAGCAGTTTGTAACATGTGTCTAATTTAAACATGTGAATAATCCACGAGATGCTCAGGGACAAGTCGTGTAGTGTTACTCACGTTTAGTGATTTAGTGGATTAAATGCTAAGTAAAATCTGTTTGTTCCCCAGCGAGTAGGTAGATGGTAACTGCACGGTGTTCAGAAGTGCACACAGGCAAACGTGGTTTTGTGTACATGCCTACAGGCTTTCTCTCTTCCTGTTTGCTTTTTTGTGCACACGCATATTCTTGTATAGTATTTCATCTATATGAAGAACTGCAATGTTTAGTAAAGCTTGTCTCCATAAGTGCATCAGTCACAACTAACAGCCTGCACTGTTAGCTCAGGTTGATTGCTTCCAAACAGCTGATTACAGAAGTGACCATTAATTTAACAGAAGTTACATTTATTTAAAAATTGACTTAAAAGACAGTAAATGACTCGATGATTCATTAAATCAATTTAAGAATCGACTTAACATACAGTAAGTGACTCATTATATTAAGCTATAGAAAGACACCCAATAAAAAGAAGAAAAAAAACACAAACAGCCAAACTTGACAGGAAGTTGTCCTTTAGTATCCTGATTTATTTTTATTAAGAATAAAAAGGCGTGATTACCAAAAGGGGATGCAAGGACATCTAAGTATTAAGAAATACTCAGGCAGCAAAAGCACAACCATAAAACAAGGTGCCAAGCATCACATAAGTGTTTCCCTGATTTGTGTATCAGTAAGTGAACTTTACAATAGTGATTTAGAGGAGATGCTTAGTTGTGTACCTGGATATTATTAATGTACTAGAATTAAGTAACTGTTTTATATGTCCCTAGATTTGTTGGACATAATGTCCGTATGTTAAACAGTTTTCTGTGGTATTTAAAAATCGACATTTCAAAAAGTGGAATAGCATAATGAAATGTAAACTGAAAACAGGAATGAGTTAATTAGACTAATGATCCCTTGACTCCTTTATTAGCCAGCTCTTTAGAAATTGGGATTAGCTTTGTTTTCTCTGTTGAATAAAGACAGAAAGGATGATGTTGATTCTAGTAAATGACAGCACCAGAAGAAATTAGTGTTTTTCTCTTCGTTATAGGTTTCATAATTTAAGATAAAAATTTAGCCTTCCTGCATGCATACCTAATTTTATAATCCTTTGAATTTAGATCAGGCTGGAAGAGAGGAATCAGGAAAATAGTCTAGGGGTGCCTACTGATTTCATATAATGATTTTAAAGGGGATCCATCCTATGTAATTTCTGGACTTGAAACTTTATGATTCTTCATGTGAACATGGAGTAGACTGGGTTTGAATTTAAATTAAGTCTTTAGAAAAGGGAAACTTGACAACTTTTTGATCTAGGTTTTGAACACTTAATTTCTCCTCTCTATGGGAGAGTGATTTACACATCTCTCTTGCTTTTAAGGGCTATCAAGAAGCATGAGAATTATCTGTATAGTGTTTCAAACCAAGCATGCACAGAGGAGCAAATTGTTTTTATAATAAATAGCAGGATGCGTAAATCAGCAGCTGTTAGCAGAACAACATCATTAAAAGTTCCAGCAATTCCAGACCTTGCGCTCTGGAGTTGCTCAGGCCAAGCAAAACCTTAGATATAGTGCTGAATTATAGTCAGGAAAAAGAGAACCAGAATTTAAACTGATAGGAACTAGGGACGATTCCTTAAGCTAATTTCTGCCTTCCATTCTTCTCACGTGATGGAGCGTGGAGTGGAGCTGGGATGAAAGAGGGCAGAACAGGAGCTGCTGACAGCTGGATTTTCAGTTCAAATGCTTTCTGGTAGATGTTTATCCTACAAAATATTGAGTTCCTCAGCTTCCCTCAAAACTTAGAGGTGTAGAAAGCACCCAGGACCATTCAGGATCAACTCTTTAATGCATACCTGAGGAATGCAAAATTCATCACACAAATGAGGTGATCAAAAGGAGGTAGCAGCAGCTGAGTTATTAAGGATTTTGCTCTTAGGCAGGGTTTGTTTTCTATCCCACACACCCTTGTTAAACTTTCTTTGAGCAGGACACTAAAGCAGAAGTAACACCATCATTTGTTTGTAGTTCAAGCTTTCCTGGAGGATGCTTTTGAAGATGTTTGGTGGAGCAGTTTGGGGTTGGCAGGGTGGCACCTGGCACACTTGGGCTATTACAGGTACTCTCATCCTTTTTTTGGAAAGGAGCATCCCATACTGATTGAATGCCAGCCCTTGTTTCATAGGTGCTACTAGGTGGCTTTCTGGTGTGAGATTTGCTTGATGCTTGATGCTCCAGGTGGAGGGTGCAGCCCACGTATCATACATGGAAGAGTTGAGCACTGCTTGTAGTCCAACACTGTGTCTGACCTTGCAGCTCAGTATTAATTTGAAGTAGTGGAATTAAAATTTTCCATTCTTTTGCATTGTCATGCCTCACAGTGATAAGCACAAAGAAATGTAAATAAAAAAGACCTATTTCACAACCCTAGCTACAACCTTTTTGTTTTATGACAAAAGACAGTTAATTAGCATACTAGCAGTAAGCAGCCTTCCCAAACTCCTGCTAATTATGTATTCTGTTGACCGTGACTCCAGTCATAAGGTAATTGGCTTGCAGCAACATGACATTTCAAATCATCTCTTGAAATTACATCAAAAAGCCAGCCTGTTTTGTTTTGATAGGGGAACAATCAATTTGATAAGTGGTAACACAGCTCATTGTTTCACATTAATTAGACTAATTGCAGCATGTTAGCCTCTGAAATAGACAGAACTTGGAGAAGACAAAGGCTCTGGCCTTTAGCATGCAGTGCATGTGGTGGTTCCACTTGCTTGCACATACTGTAGGCAGAAAACAGAGTTGTTAGGATTCAGTCTTGCAGGAGATGGAGTGTTAACAGTGGTTTGATGTGTTGTGCTTAATCCACTGGCTTTCAATTATAAGATCCAGGTTTAAAAAAAAAACCAACACCAAAAACAGAGAGAGGAGGGGGCAAGTCATTTAGTGATTTCAGTGTTGTTGCTGCCAAAGTTTTTGGTGGTCTTTGGTTTTCAGTGTCCTGAAAGAAGTGGAGATCTGGCTGCAAGAATCTCTTAGATGTTTGTAGACTCTATGGTCTTTCTTTAAGAAGGCTTCACTTCCACTGTTGTTTTTCATGCCCATTCCTACTAGTATTTATTTTATAGTGTGCCTTAGCTGAGCTATTTTTATTTTCACTTAAGGATAGAATACTAAAGAGAAAAACAAACAACTTAGTGGGTGTATTACTGAAGGCAGATAGTAGAGATGTATAACCCACCCACATGTTTCTAATTTAGAACATCTTTGTCTGCTATTGACATCACTCTGTGATGAATTTTATGATCAAGCTATGTCATCTGTAGATTGACATGACCACATGGATTTTGCTTGTGACCTAATTGAAATGTAAACCAAAGATTTAAGAGATAAAAAGTTTAAGGGGTTATCTCAGTCCACAGCCTAGGCTAACTTCATTGCTGTTCACAGCTTGGTACAGTGCTTTTTGCACGTCAAACCCAACATCAGGCCACTGGATATGTAGAGGGTGTGTTCTTCAGCCAGTACCTTGCTAGTATGTTTGATAAATGGGATCGTAGTTAGCAACTGCTCCGGGTCTGAAAAGCATCAGAGACTAGATTCCAAAACTGTGTGAATGCTGATGAAATCGTATACAAGGGCAACTCTGACTTCACTTCTACAGCTCTACCTAGGTCCAAATTGAAATACCACCAGAGCATTTTACCTCTTGTAATTATTCAGCAAAAGTATCCTCAGTTTAAAAAAGAAAAAGAAAATAAAGAGAAACAGAGAGATCGAAGGTGGGGAAAATTGTTAATAATCACAGAATTGCTTACAATGTAACTATTCAGTTGCTCTTTATGAGAGCAACTCTTTATGAGAATTTTTTTTTCAAGTGAGGAAAGGAGATTTGGGCATCCAGGTGTTTCTGCTGGGCACAGATTTTGCTTATAGATACTTATTTTTTTCTGTTACTCCCTCAGTCATTGACTAGTTAGTAAAGCCTTTGGGACAGATTTTGTTAAATTTGCCTGTAGTCTATGTTTGGAGAACTGTAATTTCATTTAAATCAAGTAATTTGCTCCAACAGCTTAACATTATCATCGTTGGTGGAGGCTGTATTTTTATTAGTTTTGCTTGTGCTTTATGTTGGCCCCTTAGCAAATTGTCATAAACTCTGTTTTAAATCCAGTTACCAGTGACTTCATGCTGCTGATTTATTTCTATCATTTACTGGCAAGAATACATTTTTTAAAATGTATTCTAAGCAATTCATTCCTTTCCATCTTCTCTCTTCTGTGTTTCCCCTTGCTCTCCTCCTCCATCAACATTTAAATCGCCTTTCAGTCAGCTTAAAATTATGCCCGGATTAGCAATGTAACTACCCTAATGTGCAGCTCTTACTAAAAACTCCGGGGTTTATACAGGAGGTGAATTGGAAAGAAGCAGAAGATTGAAGCCTTTTAGCATTCAGCTTAAGTGCTGGTTCCACTTGCCTGAGCAGAAGCTGGAAACGGCGTTGTTAGGATGCAAGCCTGCACCCTCCCTGTCACCGCTGCTCCTGGTGTAGTCAGGTTCCTGCTTGGAGCAGAGCAAATCTTTGCTCAGTTAAGCGAGCGTCAGTCACAGGCAGGCTTGGCTGCCAGCCCAGGGTTGTTAGACTTTTCCATACTACACCTGAATTAGTTATTGAGGAGACGTAGCTACTTAAACAGTCGAGAAGCACTAGAAATTATAAAAAAAAAAAACCACAAACCAACAACCACAACAAAAAAACCCCAAAAGCCAAAAAACAAAAAAACCCACATTGTCATGGGAATGACAGAATAATTTTGAGAGTATGACTTACACTTCGAGTGCTTACTTGAAAGGCATGCAGTAAGGAACCTGTTTTGCCTGCTCAGTGACAGATCTTGTGTGATCTTGTTTAAATACATTTCTCTGCTTTCTTGAAGTCCAAGACTAGAAGGTAATCCTGGCTTCCAAGGGAGGAACAGGGACACAGGCAAATCATAGCTTAGCAAGCTGAAACACATTGATATCATCCTGCTAGGTGCTGAGCTCTTTCAAAAACACTAAATTACTGGTTTGGGCACTCAGCTACTTGAAGGATTTTGCTTTTAAGTTGCTTGGTTATTATCCAGTCAAACAAAATCGACAGGATCTTCTTAAAGTGGAAAAGGAATAATGAGAAATAAAGTTGCAAAGCTCTGGGTTGCATGAAGACGCTGGCAGTGGGTATTCTGCACAGACAGTAGAGGAAATCAGGGACGGGGTAAAAAGATAAAATAGGAATAGTTTTTAATAGGAATTGCTGGCAGAGCTATTAATCACACAAGTCTTTGAGCTGTAAGGGTTTCATGAGTGGAGCTAATACAAAAGAAGAGAGATATTTTGCCTGTATCTTGAAATACACTGTTAAAAGCAACAAGCAAAATTAAAGGGAGATAATGTCTGAACAGATTAATGACATGTAATAATAATTTAAAAACCCCCAACAAACTCGGAGACAAAACCCAAGTATTTCCAAAAATCTGAATCCCCATCTGTGACTTTGGTATGTGATAGCCTTTTAATAATGAATTTTGTAAGTTACTACTCTTGTCATACAGTCTCAGCTCTGAGCTTGGACTCCGATCTCGTTTACAGTACAAATAAATTAACATTTCTGATGTTCTCTAGCTATATGCTGCAACTGTGACCAGAACATGGACTCTGCTAGTCTCTGCGTGTTTTAGCAGGAAATACCACAGTGCCTCTGCAGCAGGCTAGAAAAAGAGGATAAAAATGCATTTTTTCATTGCTGCTTATGGTAGGCCACTGTCTGCTCTTTGCAGACTGACAGACTAAACAGGAGCTTGGCGAAGGCAGAGGCTTTTTGTCTGAAAAGAAGAATCAAGAATCAGTGAATATAAGAGGAGGAATTCAGACATAACTTGTATTATCAAATTTCTTTTCAAAATCTACATCATCATGATCTTCAAAATCTTGTCATTATTACAGCTGGTTCAGGGCAAACTGAACACAGGTTTAGGTCTTTGCGCTGGGGAATAATTTTTTCCTTACATGGGATGATAATAAAAAAAAAAAATAAAAAATGCTTTTTCTTGCTAATTCTATGACCTTCCATCCCTAATGCTCAACTGTAGATGTTTAATGAGAGAAAACAAACCTAAATTCTGCTCTGACCTGGACTTGCGAAACAACCAGGGTTTTCAGTGAAGCCTTCATAAACTATAAATCAGTGTTAAATTTAGCTCGTATTGCATTCTCATTGGAAATGGGTTATATGATAATTTATGTTGAGCTGATCATAACTAAGCACCTCATAGTAGTGTCCTTCAAAAATTTTTAATCAAGATTGTCTTTCTCTCTCCACCTCTCTTGGTGCAATTTCAAGAGGGTTATTTGCATGTCAATCTGCACGTGTTACTGAAGTTACTCCTCTGAAGCAAGAACAACATCTTGGCTGCATACGTGTTTTATAGCAGCATAATGTCAGGTGACTCTTCACATTTATTTCTGATTTGCACGACTGGAATAGTCAGGCCCTTAACTCTCTTAAGCCCTGTAAACAAAGGTCTTTCCCAGTGGCTGTCAGGTCTGTTTTCCAAATCTTCTTGTGCACCATAGTGACTGTGCAATGACCAGTGTAGGGGAAGAAATTGCTGTTCCTATGAAAATCACTGAGGTGGTCCAAGTTTTACTTCCAAATCTATGTCAAAAAGTGTTTTTAATTGTGTTTGACATGTACTTTTAGTTGCATGTTTTCTCTTGAGGTTTTTCCCATTTGTCATTCGGTGATCATCAAGGGGGCTCCAAAGAGGTGTCTTGGGCAGCAAATACCAGGAGAGTCCTTTCCAGGGCAAACTTGCCAGAAGCTCTTTACATCAAGGACTGTCTTGTTTTACAATACTTGTGCAATCTCTAATATGGTGGGGTTCTGCACTGAGAGCATAGTTGCTCCATAATTGGTGATAATAAACAGTTTCTCACCAAAATATGTATAATCAAGACGAACAGGGTGGGGAGAGGTGTGCTGGTAAGAGTGGGTGTGTGGATTTCTCATGCAGGTTGTTTTCTTTTTCATAATTAAAGGCTTATATTATGAAGTTACACATGGGTGGACTGCTGGTAGAATCCTGGAAAGGATAAACAAGTTTGAAACTGATTTTGAATGGATATTGAAGGCAAAGATTATGAGCTATGACCAGAGAAGTTGGACTCCAGAAGCCCAGCAGAGTATATTTTTAGTTTGTCTAAAGCATTAAGTTCTCCACGTGTCAAGTTTGACAGCCAAGATGTAAGTAGTTTTCATGCCATCGTGAGGCTTTGGATTTGAAGGTGGGAGATTTGGGATTTGTGGAGGAGTGACTGAAGTGAAGGAATAGGAAACCCAAGGTACAGAAAATTCAAGGTACAGAATATTCAAACAGCAATAACTGTAGCCACAGCAGATGAGGTGAACTAGGGGAAGCTGAGATAACTGATGTGGTGGGATTGTGAAGATCCTACTAGATCTACTAAATAAGCAGTCACTACCAGGCTTAATGTTTCATAAGTCTAATAAAACTAATGGAGATATTGCCACAAACCACTCCTTCTCTCTCCCATCCTTTACTAGGTGTAATTTATTTTTTTTTTCCTGCCAGTAAACATTTCAAGTTGAGGTTGAGGTATTTCCAAATTATCTTTTCCTTCCCACCAGTTCTTTCTGGCTATGTTCCAAAGAGGAACATAGCAGACGACAGGTTTTCATTGGTCACTTAATTGTGTATGTCCATTGGTTTTTATTACTTCCAAATTCATATTTTTATGTGCTTAGGGACTTTTGTGACAAGGTGCTAATGGGTTCTTGGCTGGCCAGGCACTTGTGTCAGAAAGTGTTTCATTGTGTCCCTTATTTTTTCCAGCTTTGACTGCTTCTATTAGCTTGCATCCATACTTCTTTTTTTTTTTTTTTTTTTTTTTTTTTTTGGTGGACATATAATCTGCATGTACATAAGAAGCTATTATTCTCATGTGTGAAAGAACCTATTACTCTTGCAAAAGAGAGAGAAAATGGGAGTTTCAAATGAGAGCTCTGCTTGTACACATGCCTGAGAGACAAGAAATCTTAAAGATATGGAACCACTTTGACCACTGTACTGTCCAGGGGCTTATGACTTATAGACTGTCCAGCCTATGATCTGGGAAGTTCTGTAAGGTGGGCTGTTGGTAGCTGGTAGGTGTCATGCTGCTGGAAAACCTCATTTCCAATTGTTAGGCTGCTAGCCTTGGGATTGTGAAATGATGAGAAATTGTGCCTGCAGCTTTAAAAGAGCAGCAAAGCATCCACAAGGTGGTCTCTGTAATCAACTGTAATCTATGCTACGAAGAAGACCTCAGGATTTTGGCCATTTTAGCAGTACCAGCAAGTAAATTCAGCCAACAAGTTTTACACAGTATGCTGTCCCTTGTTCTAAGGTGCAGTGCCCATAACATCACTCTCATCAGCTCTCTTAATGGAAAATTATTAGACTTTTTAATGCCTCTGAGTTTGCTCTTGCACATTGTTTTGACCTCTGCAGTTCTCCAAAGTCAAAGATGTAGCTGAAGAACTTTTGATAGGGCAGAAAAAAAAAAGGTATAGCAGGTTTGGGGTTCACTAAAAATAGAATAGAATTTGAAATTGGGCTGTGTCTAGCTGGGGGAGAGTTAATTTTCTTTACAGTAGCTTTCTACTAGTGTTTTTTTAACAGAGCTATATGAATAGGTCTGAAAACCTATCTGAATACAGCAAGGACCTTAACTTCCAAAGCTACAGGACAAGATATGAGCAATAAAAGTTCTCTTGAGACCCATAGAGTGCATCCTAGTATAGGCCTTACAAATAGGTTTTTGGTTTTAGTTTATACAGTCATGTTATAAGACAGAGGTGGACGAGATTAGAGGAATAAGATATATAAATTAGATTTTTATGACCCAAACGTACATGTGAAATGTAGGACAGACTGGATTAAAAGTTAGTTCCCTACTGTGGAACCTGACTTTAACACAGGAATTGCAGTATTTTCCATTATGCTCCAAAGACAAAGATGATACTGTACTACAAAAATATGGTTATGTCTAATTCTATACAAATCGAAATCTATCAATTGTTTTTCACTTTCTTTTCCAGACAGAGTAGCAGAAATTACACTGTGCTTCTCCTTTCCGATTGATGATTTTGTTTTAACTGATCCATTTCTAAAAGAAAAATGGCCTGATAACTTAAAAACAAATGTGTCCATGGCCACTGTTGGTCTGTTGATGATGTATAGAAGCTTTTGTTTTCTCTGTACACAGAAGAGATTATTTTTCTTGGAATTTTCTGTCTCTGTGGGTTTTTTTGCAAATGTTATTTCATTGGAGGTTGGTTTTATAATTCAGCAGTGTATGATAAAGCTTGTCTGCTTAGAAACCTTCCATCTACCCCTGACTAATAACAATGACAATGCTCTGGGAACTCATTTAACACAAGGGCTGGAGTGCAAGCTGTGCCCTGCTTGTGCTGCTGGGAGAGCAGCTGCCAAGGAGTCTTTGGGGGACTTTTTGGACTGACTTGTCCTCCATCCCAGCACTGCTGTCCTTTGGAGCAACTCAGGGCTATTCTGTATTTGTACCTGGATATTCATACCTGCTACCCACAAGACCATCAAATTGGAGGAAAACACTGTTTCAGTGGCCACTGCCCAAACCCCAGCACTCTGGTGAGGAATTAAAATCAGATGGATATTTGGGGCTTGAATCTTGCATCTTGAGTCCTCCTAATTCGTTGTCTCCAGAACCAAATTCATCTTCCAGATATGCTGCTGTGAAAATTTGAGTAATTCAGTGTCATCAATTAAGTTATTCTAGAATTACTCCAGTGTAGCTGAGAACAAAATTAAGCCTCCAGCCTGTTCTGGGAAATTAGACAGGTATGTTTTTTTCTAAGTGGTTTCTAATACATTTCATTAGGAAATTATTTGATGAATGTCATTTAGGCGTTGTGGATTGTTACAGTGTCTGGGGTTTGAACAGCCTGACAATTTGTAACTGGCCAGAAGGAACAAAAGGCTAATATCTTCACAGAACACTTCAGTATTTTTTATTTATTTATTTTTACAAGCATTGAATACTTCAAAGATATCATAAAAACATGGTGTAGGAGATTCGTTCCCAAGGACCAGGGAATGCTCTAACTTATTTTCCTAAATGAGCTTGGCTATCTTAAAATTCAGCTGTCTCATGGAATTAGTCTGTATCTGTGTCAGTTGCTGTAATTTTCACAAGTAAGGAGTCTGCAAGCGAGAGGCAGAGCTTCAATTATACTTCTCTTAAATTGCATTTTAAAAAACACCAAAATCACACAGGTGTTGTTGTGCCATGAGTTCATAGTTTCTAAGGTATGGGAAAAACTTTATGCTAAGGCTGATGCAATATTCTTGACCACAGAATCTTGGTGAATGCACCAAGGTCAGTGGCATGATTATACAATTTTTGCATTGTGGATAAACAGATATTCTCTTTCATGATTATTCATGCCTATACTGTTGGACATGAGCTGAAGTGTCCCAGCTTACTTTACTACCAAAGACATGGAAAACTTTTAAATCCTGTTGGATACTGACACGACTGCTGAATGTAGCTCAGTGTTGTTGATTTTCAATCCCATTTCCCTCATGTTTGGAACTGAGGGCTAGCTGGCTTGGTTAAAATTGCAGGATTTCAAAATTATTATGATATGGGTACTTGGGATTTTTGCAAAGACAAGTGAAATCTGGCCCACTGGAACCCTGTTGTTTCCTCAGACTAGGACTTCATTAAAAGAGGGTGTCATCAAAGATTATCTGCCATATATAGGAAACAAAACAGCTACTCAACCAAGAAATGGTCCTTGAATTGTGCTTTGAGCCATTTTTTCCAGATAATGTTACTGTATATTGACTTCACATATTTTTTTTTTTACATCAAATTTGATGTGTCAGATTTTCTGGTTTCTCCAGTTATTTTACATCACTTTGATGGTACAGAAAAAATCTATACTTATTTTGGCTGGTTATATGCATGTGCAGGTGTGCCTTGCATTGTCAGAACAAAGCTAAGCTATAGAAATGTACCTGTAACTTTGGCATAATGAATCCTCACTGCTTTTAATTAGTGAGCTTTAGACTTTTCTTGACTGTTTCTCTTATTTTTTAACTCTTCCCTTCTGCCATTCAGTTCTCAGGTCTAGATTAATTTATTTTTTCTTATATCTGTGCCAGATAACTAGCTCTTCTTTCATAAATATATACCTTTCGTTTGGTGTGTTAATACTTACTGCCAGAGAAATGAGAAGAGGGGTGAAAGAGCATCGGGATAGAAAAGGAAGTTTGAGCATGTCAATCAGTTTCTCTGTCTAGTCTCAGTCTTCTAGCTTGAACTTTACTGACTGTGAACTTGGTCATAACTTGTTAACAACACGAGGCATCTTTTCAGCTGCATGCAGAAATGCACCTGCCTGGCTTCTTTGGCCACTGCCTTACAGTGACAGGGCAGAGTAACAGTAAGAGAATAAAAAAAGATAAATAAGTGGAGGATCCCTTTCAATGTACAAGCTACTTTTATTATTTTTTTTCTTTCTTTGAAGATGCAAATCCTAACATGACAGTGGTCAAAGTGAAATGTCAAGAAAGCAAATGGAAAACTTGAGTTATTTCTTGTGTTGGCTTGTCAATCTCTTACACATCCTATGTAAAACCAGAAGGGTTCAAGCCTATTAACTGAAGACTTTTAATTGTATTAATATTAGTATAATCCAGCACAGTTAGAATCTAACCACACCTGTATGAATATACTCAGCTATGTTTAATCCATTTTGTACACAAAAAGCCCCCACCCTTTGCATTTTTATTGAAGCACTTCACTCTGTCCCTTTAGGCTTCAGTCTGTGTTTTATGTAATTGCCAGTAGCACCTGGACATTTATGTGCTAGGCCTTTGACAGTGTTCATAGTAAGATTCACCAAAGAAAGTGGATGCACTCTGGTGAATAAAAAGGTTTTCTTAAAGCTTAATGAGGCTTAACAACAAATATAAATGGAGGGATTACCTTTTTCTTTGCCTTCTTTTGAAAAAAGTAGGAAAAGCAAAAAGATGGTCTTTCTAACCTTATTAGAAGTATGTCAGGGAGCCACAGAAGGAAAATATAAGTGAGAAGAAAAATAGCAATATGTGATATTCAAAATCCTTGTAGCAAGAATGCTAGATCATTTTAGAGATGTGTAACTGGTGAAGTTCCAGTGGAATCCCTGTGCTTTGTGGAGAGGCAAACAGATTCAAAGACTGTGAATTAGACCTGATAGTCACTTGCTTGCAAAATCAAGTACAAAGAGGAAAATTTTTTTATACTCATCTTCTGTTTTGGCCCTCTTACTATGTTGTTGCAAACAGAGTGAAATAACCCTGAATGTGATGTTTAAACCAATTTTGCTAAGGAGAAACAAGCCCAACTTAAAGACAGCCGTAGCTAAGTCAATTATTTCTTTTTTTGACTATGACAGTTATCTTGAAATAGCCCTTTGATGAAATCCTCTCCTCTTTCAAGTCCTTGGAAAAACTCCTACAACAAGATTAATTTCACCTAACTTTAGATATCTCTAGTGTAAACTTCTATATCTGAGCTCCCCATCCTCACCTCTCATTATAGCTGGTGGAGAGAATTGAGGCCTTCTAGGGTACTCTTCATCTGGCTACTTTAGAAGAGAGAAATTCAACACTAATACCTGCCTCTCACTGTCAGCTTTAAAGAGATACTAGATGAGCAACTTTGGCAGCATCACCCTTCTCCATTCAGAAGAAACCCACCTGTTGTGACTTCAGAAGATATTTGGAAGCCCACATTTTTTCACTTGGGCAGACATAACTGGCAGAATGTGGGAAACACTGAGGCCCCTGCAGACTGGCAGGACGTTTTAGTTGTGCTCAGAGCTGCTTTCACACCTCTACCTCTAGTCTCTCTGTAAAGTTCTTTTGTATGAAAATATATTTAACTGTAGAAAATACGCTGGAGTTATAGACATAAGTTTAAACTTACTCTCAAAGGTACTGCTCTTCTGTACCTACAATGTCTTTATTCCTTTTAGGAAAAATCTCAGGTAAATACTGTGAATCTGTGGACTCCTTCACCCCAAAACCTTTAGGCAAAATGTTAAGAACACATTCAGAGGAATGCTAAAACAAAATAAGTTATTCTGATATCTCTTCTTTTCTTGTGCCAGTATTCTCTCCATTCCTAGCTTAAGGTAGAAATGGACCAAAGGAGAAATAGGTGTGGGCCATAATGCAGAATGGGCAATACAGGAAATAATACACAATTGCTATGTAGAGATGAAGAGTAACATTTACAGCATGCTAAGCAGTAATTGCTGGGTAGCAGTTCTGAGCCTTATAACAGGAATCTTATGAAACAAATTTGATAACTTAAAGGTACAGGGAATAACAGTCTGGTGGGGTGGTGGTTTTTTTGTTTTTGGGGAGGGGGGTTTGTGAAATCAAGAGACATACTGGGATAATACTGCAGGTGCTGTTTAGGTGCTTTGACTCTGTGTTGTGATTAGCCTTTTTTTAGAATATGTTACTTAGCAATCATTGTCTGTGTAGGGATATTATTACAATCAAGATAAAAATCTCCAGTGTTTAAAAAGGTTTAGTATGTTGTGACTTGCTGTTTCATATGGTGGCATAACTGCTTCATTCATTGGACTTCCTTTACTGGGGAGGGGGTTATGTTTCAGAGCCTGTTGTTTTCTTGCAGGCCAGGTGACTGTGTGGAGTGCTATGCTGGTCTCCCTGGCATGGTGTTCAGGTGGGCACTGCAGAGTTGAAATTAGTGCTGAAAATAACTGCTTTGGTCAACAAGACATGCTGACTTATATACACCAAACCAAGGATATCTTTACTGACAGTAGTTCTTCCATGATCACTGAGAGTATGTTTTGAGATAATATACTCTTCTGTGTGATAAGAAGTGGAAATGTGTGGCTTTAAAGGAGCACCTTCTCTGCAGCTGAAGGAAGGAACCTATCTCCTCTCTGAGAAGAGGAACTTGTCATGTCCATGGAAGGATTTGATGTGTGAGTGGGAAAGAGGAAATCAAAGCCATGATAGAGTCATAACAAGACAGAGGCTGTAGGGAGGAAGGCAGGAGAGAAGTTAGGCTGGCAAATCATGGAGGAGAACTATTTAAGTTGTCTATGGCTCCTTGGAACCTCAGGGACAGAGGGTCATTCTGTCCATTTACATACATATAAATCCAGAATAATTTAATTGCTGCTGTCTTCATGTTATACTGATGCACCAATAGAGCTGATGAAACTGGTGTTGATGTTGTTTTGTCCCTAAGGACAAAATTCTAAGGAGTACTTAGATCACATTTCATCTGTTTTTATATTTACATCATGTTGTTTTGGTAAGATCAAAAAAACCTTCACCAAATCCTTCTTATAATTGTGGGAGCAATAACATGTCTCCTAAGAAAAGAGGATCTTTCCATGTAGAAGAGGAAAAAAAAGAACACTTGGTGAAAATGACAGGTTCATGTGTTTTCTATGTTTCCAAGTGAGTAAAATAATAAACTAGGCTTTGATTGGGTTTTTTTTCCCATCTATACATAATTAACTGCTTTTTTGGGAATACCTAACTGCAAAATATTTTATCTGTATTTGGAACTAAAATTATGTTTTTCTGAAAGCATTTTAGGATTTTCTTAAGATTAATTGTGTTACAGCAGTTTAAAACACTGTGCTACCAGTACCCTACATGATACCATTGTGTCCTGTCAGCTCTGTCAATCTTCCTTCTTTCCCCCGTTCTTTCTCCCAGTAAAAATGTCTACTCGTGGTTTTGCTCCTGTTGTGTTAGTTAGCAATTTATTTCCTATAATTAACACATCTGTAGGTACCTAATCCAAAGGCAAGTGAAGATGAGGGAATGTCTTCCCTTCAGATCAGTGGATTTCAGACGTGACCCTCAACAGATGATTATTAGATGCTGAAATTCACATCTGAATAAAGGGGGTCTGTATGTGTATGTACAGAAAAAAGCTTTTATTAGCCCAGGGGATAGCAGTTCATACAGAAAGTGAAATGAAAACCCAATTTTTGCAGAACTGAGATTTCATTTTAACTAAGTATTTTTCCCCTTTATTCTTCTCTCTATTTGAAAAAATGTTAAACACGTTGAGTCAGGGAGGCATTCCTGTGCTGCATTCAAATAGCCATCAACGTCAGCCGAGACCATTTGGATCATGTCACTTGTCCTAAAGTGTGTAGCTGTTTTTAAAGAAAGAACATGTCATGTTCTGTACAGGGATCTTTAATGCATGAAACTTGTTTGAAGCAATAATAAATCAAATCCTTGCTGCTAAAACCAGTGTCTGATTCTCCCTCATGACAATTTCTGTCTTTCTGTGTGTAAAAACTGAGACAATAGCAAGAACAATTCTGCACCCAGAAGTATTGCAAATAATTTTCATCACAACTAAATACATAAATCTAGCAAAATAAAGAACTGAGATATAAATGCCCGGTGCATTTGCCGCAATGTTTAATAATGTACTCTTTTTCTACAATCATCGTTATAGGAGGTTGCAAGCTGTGTAGAGATATTTTCATTATTCATGCTCTATTGACTAGGCAATTCTGCAGACATTTTTCTCACCTTTCTTAAAAAAGTGGAATAATTAAGACCAAGTAGAACGTTTGAGATTTATTTGCCTATCATTTTCCACTCTTTTACACAAGTATTAGTTCTATTACATTCAAACCAGTTACTGTTGATGTGAAGAAAAATCAGACTTTTGCATTTTTACTCTTTATTAATTACTCCTTTTGAGTGTGCATAGCCATAACTAATTCAAGTAAAGGAAATGTAAATGCAAATCCATTTAAATTAATCTGAAGTAGTTAAGAATTGCAGGCTATTTTAGCAGCATGACTTAGTTTCAAAAGCCTTGTGAGAAGATGACAGAAATCTCAGTCCTGGGAAACGTTATTACTGTCTACAACATATAGTAGCATAATCACAATTATAAATGGATGATGCCAAGATCCCCATTTGAGCTTCAACAGGAACTGAAGGTTAATCAGAGAGAGGGTTCAAGGGTCTGATTCTTTGCCACCTTGTAAAATGTCTTGCTCTTTCATCCACTGCAGATTCACTAGCTTTGGATTTGGGCAAGTTTTGAGTATAAAAGTATATTTTCATGTAAAATAAACAAAAAGGTGGTTTTTTAATTCTTTTCTTGTATGGAAAGAAAAAACCATCTCAGAACACATTGGAGAAGGGTCTCAAAGTGGCAGGACTAAGAGCTGGGACTGCTGTTGTAGGAGTGGACCATGTCCAGAAGCAGAACCTGGCCAATGCATCTCCTGACCCAGGTGAGCTGCCCTGGGGGTGCACAGGGAGCACTGTGCCAGTGCTCACTCACTCCTCCACTGAGAACATCAACAAAGGTGCCAAGCAGTGCCAGCTGAAATGATGTTTGCTTTTTAAATATATTTGGGCTGCAGTCCACTAGGGACTGCAGAGAGACCAGAGACGCATTTTCTGTAGGCTGGACTTGGAACAGCAGATTGTAATGACTTTGAGTTACATCAAAAGCAAATTTGACTTCAGCCAGTGACCTTGAGCTGAAAAACGTTAGCCTGTTATCAGTGCCCTGAACCACAAAGTCACTTTGTATAGTTTTGAGTGGTATTGCTTATGTAGATTGGTTTATTTTTTTTATTGTGTGTGGTTTTTTTTTTAATGTGGTGCAGCATAATAGAGGTAACCATCAGTTCGTTAGAAAACAGAGTGCTCAGTTGACCTTTTTCCTTCAACTCCAAGTGAGGTAGAAACCTGAGGGTAGCCATTGCTTGTTTGTTGTTCCACTTGTGTTGCTGCTTGAGAACTTCCAGTTTCCAACAGCTCAGCTCTGAGGAGCAAACTTGAGTGCAGGGGCACAACATGTGAATTGTTGTGATTTGTTGCCATGATGACGGTGTCAACTTAACTACAGCTGACAAACAGTTTTTAAATAGAACATTTCAATTCATTATAGTATTCTCCATCTGCTTTTTTTCACTGTGTGCATACATGCAAAACATCTGAGAAATGCTACCACAATGGTTTAGTTTACTTATCTAGCCACTAACATTAATTAGTTGCTGAGAGTGGTAGTATAGGGAGTACATGAAGTGATGGAATTCCCCCTTCAGTAGAGGAAACTTTTATTTATTCAACAAAAGATGCACAGTAGATTTTTCTGAGCATAAGTCCTATGTAGTTTGAGGGGTTTTTTTACTGCTTTGTTATGTTGTGCTTTTGCCACATCTTGCTTCCTTCCCCAAAGCATGTGTCACTGCTATTTCCAGTGTGGAACTGGTAACAGAAGGGGAGCATCATTTTGTAATTAAATCAGGCTGCTGGGGTCAAATTTAGAGGGTTTTATTCATGGCTTTGCCACTGGCCCACTCCATGACCTTGAGCAAGTTGCACATTGCTGTATCTCAGTTTACCTATAAGTAAACTAATATTGACTTCCCTTGAGGGGATATCATGAGGCTTAATTAAGCATCTGCAAAGTTCTCTGAGATAGAGGACTGAAAGCTGCTCTAGACATAGAAATGACGATGATGAGGATGATGATTTGTGCCTTATTGCACCACTTCCACACAAGTGCCACCATAGGTGCTGTGTGGATTAGTTGTCAGGTGAACTATGAATCTATCAATTCATCCATCATTCTTCCCCTTGTAGATTGAGCCCAGCTGGCTAGCTTTGCTTATTAGTAGCTTTTAATAAATCAAATCATATTTGCTGTTTTAATTGTATCTTAAAGGATAGCATGGCTCTTTGCTTTTAAATTAAAAACAGTGTGACTATGTAGATATTAGAAGCTGTGCTGCTGCTCTTATATTCTGCTGCTCTCAAACTGTTGACAGAAAACTGGGTTGAAAATATTATAATATTATATCATTAAATATATAAATTCTGGTACAGGACTTTCTCTGCGTTCCTCTTTTGCCAATTTTGGGTATCCTTGTTCATAAATCCTGTTGGAACACTGTCCCCAGTAACCAGAATACTGAAATGTAGACTTATGCACAGGAATCCAAGGTGAAAGTAGTTGGGGACTGCTGTTTGTTTACAGCAAAAGCCATATGGGGGGAAAAAAAAAGTTCAAAATTATGTAGAATCAGATTAATGAATTATTCAAGGTATACTTTATTGTGATTTCTATTTTTAAATAACAGTGGCCAAAAAAGCAATGGGAATAACAAAGTGACATGTTTTATTTTTAATCTAGGGCCAAAACTGTATTTGATAAATATCATTAAAATGGAGTATATCCACTAAAATATTGATAACATAATTTCCTTTAAATTTGGTTCTCAGTCACACGAAAAGCAAAGGGCCTACATGGAACTGGATACTCTTAGAGGATTCCTTCTCACTGAAATCGATGGAAGTAGCCCAGCTGGCTACTTTTGCCCATTACTAATTTATAGTAAATCAAGCAATACTTCATTCTAACATATCCTAAATGCCAAGTCATACAGGAATTCCTCACAGAGTGCAGAAAAGAGTTAGGATTAAAACCAGCAGGATTTTCCCATTGATTTCAGGTAAACTTTTGTCCAATATCTTACTGTACTGTAGATCATCAACCTTGGAGCTTTGTGGAATTTGCCTTTCCATTGTGTGCAAGATTTGATTCAAGGGTGCCTGGTACATAAAAGTGAAAAGGGGCCATTTGACTCCTTAGTTGTTCAGACAAACTTCACCCTCTGTAACTTCACTGTTTCTAGCAGAATTGCATAATGATGATAATTCATTCGAATGGCAAGCAGGAAAACCAACACAGCGTGTGCGGTCAATTAATTTCTAACTCCTGAGAGGAGATCAAAGAGGAAGGCAGCAGGGAGGAGGAGTAGCCTTATATATATGTAAAGGAAAAACTCTTGGTAACTGAGATAGCGCTATGAGGAGATAACAGAATTCAAAAAGATTTATTAAAAAAGCAAACAAAGTATTTAACTGGAGAATTCAACTACTGGAACATAAACTGAGCACACGAAGTGGGGCAGTAAGCTGAAGCAGTATATTTTGGGACATGCTGGTCCTGTATTTGACCCCAAAGCCCCCTTTCACACCTTGAAAGGATGTGGAAAGCACAGACGGATTTGAAACCTTTACCACCATACACTGGCAATCAGAGGAAGGCTCTCTGATTCTTCTGTGGGGTAACAGACTGGGAATATATGCTGAAGCTGGGCTTCCCAGAAGGAATTACAGAGTGCTGGGGGATATTCGTCTCCAGGCTCTGCCTTTGCTGTGTCTAACTGCACCATGGCCCTCATGGTCAGGCCAAGATGAAACCCAGGAGTATCAGGTGGTCCTCACCAGATGCTGCTACGTGTAAGTCCCTGTATGTGGGACTTACAGATGAGTGCTGTGGAGGAAATCCAGCCTGTCTGCTGGAGCATCCACTACTCCATTGGTGAAGTGCACAGCTGAGCAATGCAGGCCTCTTTAGAAGTAGCTTGATCTAGAATTTTACTTATCTAGGTATTTAAAGAGGAAAAAACAAAAAACAACCAACCCCCCCCCCCAAAAAATCCAACAAACAAAAAAAAAAAACCAAAACCCCAAAAAGACAAAAAAAGAGGTATAGCAATGAAAAAAGGATACTGCAAATATTAATAGTGTCCCATGGAAAGCAGTAAAGTATACAGAGAATGCAGCCATATTCAGTTTCTTTGAAAACAGTCAGAACTGGGTTTGAACACCTGGCAGAAGGGTTTAAGAAAATGGAAAGGTGAAATTCAGCAAGAATGTCTGCACAAGAGTTAAAACTAATATTGAGATAAATGAGCAGCACCAATGTCTCCTTTGCCAAAGACCCTTCTGTAAGGAGCAGATGAGGCATTGAAGGCTGCTCAAGCTAATGAGGTACACAAGCACTGTACACAAGTGCAGTTATGGCAAGAACCAGACATTCAAAGAATTGAGGAAGAATTTCTTTACAGTGGAATAAACTGCAAAGGTCAGGAATCAGAGCAAGAGAAAAGTATAAGGAAAATATTTTTTTACTATGTATTAATGTTCTTCTTACACCTGTCCCACCAAAGAAAAGAAAATACATATTATAATAAAAATACAAGGGAAAAAAAAAAAAGTCTGACAAGGGATGTGTTTCTTTTCCATCATCAGCCTTTAAAGTGGAGGGGAATATTTTGTGTTGAAGTATTTTGCCTTCTTCTCTTAAGAAAAATTTTCCTCTTGCTTCCTCCTTCACCTCTTTATTTTACTTTTTTTTTTCCTAAAACTGAACAGTTGCCTAGAGGGACTTCACTCCAGGATCCCACAGTTGGATAAAAAGAACAAAATACAGCAAGATAAGTTCTTAAAATCACTCTGGGCTTTCTTTAATGGTAATCATTAGCCCTGTTCTGAACTCTATTGACAAAATGCTGGAGTGGTCTTGAAAGCCAAGCGAGTGCTCCTTTAAAGGAAGAACTGGTTAATTAGAAGATCTAATGCAAGTGACCTAATTCTGCAGCTCAGCACTAACTTTTCTAACACACAATAATGTGAAGATTGGAAATTATATATATTGATTGATTGAAGTCAACAAGTTGAAATCTTGATTGGAAAGTTAATTTCTCTATCCCTATTTAAAATCATCGTCCTCTTTCCAAACCAACCGTAGGTATTTTTTGCCTGCAATTCGATAACCAGCATGGAGCTCGTGTATTAATTTATACTGGGAGCCACAGACACATGGAGAAGCTACTTAATGGTCAAAGAATGAGGCAGCCATGCCATTAGTCATAAGTGGCACAGCTGTGAGTTACTAAGTCATCTTGTAGCAAGTGCAAATGTTCTTGTTTTCTAAAAAAATGAATAGGAATTTAGTTTTAATCACTTACACATCTATTGAGGATTGAAAGCTATTGCTAAGGGTATGTGAATATTTCCACTGTAAATCAGAGCAGGTGAAGTGCCACTGTATTTTGGTATCCATACATGCTTCTTTCAAAGGCTGTACTCTTTTCTGTCCCCTCCTCTCAGCTTTAGGTAGCAAAGATGTGTAAAATAATTTTTTTGGCTGCAGATGGATATTTTAAATGCAACTCAAGAGGACAGTGTAAATTATTCCTCACTAGGCCTGATAAGACTAATGGGTAATCTACCAGCTTTGTTCTGGTTTTCTTTTTCTGTATAAGGGGCACTGGTTAATTGTGATTCCTTCCAATGCCTTGCTGTAGTACCTCTTCTGAATTTCAGGAACAGTTGTTCTTTTGTATGTTTATAAAGGCATACTGCAAAGGAGGATCTTTGCATCCAGCCTCAGATGTCCCACTAGGGTGTGTGAGGAACCTTCTGGAATACCTGTCCCCATCTATTGACTGTTTTTGGATGCCTGCCTCCTGCCTGTGGGGACTCTGTATCACACCTAACCTAGACATGGAGTTCAGAGGGCTTTCCTATCCGTAACGTAACTGCTGCAGGTTAATATTACTATTTTTTTTTAAAGCCTGTTGGACTTTTGTATGAGTAAGTTGTAGAGGATTTGTCCCAAAAGAGGATATATTTCAACTACAGAAAGGTACACTGATAGTCTGTGTAGACATATAAGTGCCTCAAGTGGCAAAGGCTCCAAAGCATTGATACATGAATGCTGTTATCTGCAGATCTGGTAGCAGCAGGAATAATTCCAATTACTTTTATAACCAGAGTGTCCTGTTTCAGAATAATCTATGCAAAGTTCTAGGACCAGTGAAAGTCTGAAAAAGTATTTATAAATAAAAATATGAGGTTCTCTCAGTCTGGCAGTCCCTCGGTATTTTATATTCAAATTTAATTGTGCTGTGAAGTATGTGCATGCTCTCCTCTGGTGCCTGGAGAAATTGTGCACTTAACTTCATTTGATTTCCTGGAAGAGGCTTTTCGGGCACCAGGTCAAAGCAACTTGTTAGTCTCTTGTGACAATTAAGAATGAATATTTTGGGGTCTTTCCATGAATAATGTTGGGAATTTGGCTGTAGACTAGACTAGTTCTTTCAGGCTGGCTTAACAGTTCCATAGTGCAAAGGATGAGAGCTACAGAGAGAGTCACTGGGTAGTGAAGAGAAACTGATCATCCTAAGGAGCAGGAAACACTTTTTTTTTTTTTTTTTTTCCCTTCTTAGTGTCTTTCATGCTGTTAAATAAATTAAGTGAACCTGTTTTGAAGAGATAATTTGTGAGGCTCATATGTATCAAAGAGAACACCTAGCTGAGAAAAAAAGTGTTGAAAAATACCTCAAAGTAAATGGCGAATATTATTTGATTCACGTTTTTAGTCATAAGGAGTTATTGTTTTACAAATATAATGTAACTAATATTCAGTACTGTTATTTCATAACTGCTTCATAGCTCAGGCATCAATATAACATAGGCTGATGCTTTTCTGTGGTGTACACTGCTGATGTGATGTGGGTTAAGTAATTCTGTTTCATCCCTGGATTGCTGGCTATAGTTTATTCTTGTTCTGTAACACATCAGTTAAGAGAACAGCTTTTTAACTGAAACTGGAATAAGATGGGGATCAAGTTGTGTGCTGGTTTGTGATGAGAAATGGGACCAAATTCTTCGTATACATGGATGTTTGTCCACTGGGTGAGATTCAGACTACCCTTATTTTTAAGAAAGTATATTGAGTTTTAATAATAAAAGCAACTGAATAAAAATCCAGCATGCTGGTTTCAGTATAGTGTAATCTCTTGCCCAATAGGGCAGCATTTACTTCTAATCAGCTTTAATTCAGCTCCAGTTTGTGGTAAGTGAATATAATTTCCAGCTGATGGGGGCCTAGGTGGATGCTTACATGTAGGGTTCGATTATATATAGGTAATTCTTTCCTATCAAATAAATTTTTCCCACCTATGAGATAAACTGGCATGAGCACTCCCTGTATCTTCTTACCTCTGTTAGTCTTGATTAACATGAGTTAAGCCATGTTGAGAACATGAGGAAGCTTTTTCATGTTTGGTTTTTGGTTTCTTCTTTACCTGTAAGAATGAGCTCTAGAAAAACTGAGAGATAAAAAATTATTTAGTCAAATCAAGATAAGAAACTGTAAGGAACTTCTAAAGGACTCAACTGGCTGCATAATGATTCGATAAATTCACTGGCAGTAAATGCAAAGTAATGACCGCTGAAATGGGAAAAAAAACTTACTAATTGTCTGCCCAAAAATTTTCTATTTGTCTAACTGGCTTTAAAACAACTGTATCAACTTGGGAAAGAATCCCAGCCATCAATGGTGGCAGTCACTTGAAGATATCTGCTCAGTGCACAGCTTCAGTCGAAAGATAGGTTAAGGTACATGAGAAAAGAATAAAGAATAATATAAAAAATACAGTAACGCCATTATGCAAATGGTGCTAGTTCATCAAGTGGGTGACACCAGCTTAAATAGGGTGTTACAGATTTACCAGGAGTTCAGAATGAGGCAAGAAGAATGATCAGGTGCATGGGAAAACTCTCATATGAAGAGAGATTGAAAAGGGTGGGATTGGTACCTTAGAGAGTAGATTAATAAAAAAGAATATTATAAGAGTGTAACATTCATTATTTTGCATTGAGAAGCAGTTTGGGAAGAGCTTTTCTCTTTATCTCACGATACAAGAACACCGGAATGTTATAGAAAGGTGTCTGATAAATAATATCTTTTCACCTGATATGCAATTAGGTAATGGACTTCTTTGCTCTGGGAGTTGCTAAGGAACGTAATGTGTTTTAGGAAAGGATCTGGCAATTTATATGAATGAGAATATTCCGTGTTGTTATTATCTATTGAAAAAGACTACTAAAAGAGATTTTAAATGATACGCTTTAGGTTTGCACTCCTAATTGCTAGAAGACATTGCAAGGACGCTTTCTTGGGGGATGGGTTATCCCAGATCTGCCTAGTGCAGGGTTTTTTTGCGCTTTCCGCTGACACATCAGGTTCTGCTTATAGTTCTAGATGAAACTAGATTTGAGCCCATGTGGCAATTTCTGTGTTCCCGGTTGTTTCATTGTCAGGCTATTTCAACGGCTGTTGATGCCAGCTCAAATTTACAGCCATATTACATTGTGCAAGCTACTTGTGGCATGAACTGTCCCTTCGTTTGGAACTTCTTCAGCATTTACAAGACAGTGGGTCATGGTCTATGAGCACAGTTATAGGCACGGTGGCAATGCAAACAACAAATAGTAATTGTCCATGTGAACATTTAGAAAACATCCCCAACTACAAAAATAAATTACTACTGGTAGTAGCAGTTATGCATCGTATGGGGGAATTGTTTATTATTGCAATTGTTACGCTTTCTTCTCTCTGTGCAGCAAAGAGGTTGTGACAGGACAGGAGATACTGGTGAGGAAAAAACTTCCCCTCGGTAACCAGTGTCCAACTCCACCTTGAGGTCATCGCTAAAAAATAATGTTTGTTATTTTTTCCTAATCCCCAACCTGGAGAACTTTGCATTGCTAAAGAATCACAATACTGACTACAGTCTCAACTCGGTATTTGAATTAGCCAAGGAAAATGCACTACCTTTGGCCTTCAGAGACTCTTGGAGCCATATCTTTCCCATGATACATGTTAACTGTACAACTACAGCATGCCCTAGACAGGATATTTGTCCCTTCACTGTTCTTCTAGTGACTGCTTAGTCATGGAAAATCCTTATTATAGAAGAGAAGTCTGAAGACTGCCTGTGCACACAGGTTGCCATATGAATGGATAAGTCTGTGTGTATATACGCATATCCCTGTGTACACCAATATATAGACAAACGTCTGTATATACATCTGAGATTTTTTTGAAGGAGATGACCACCTCCTGCTGTTGAAAACTCGTCATGGGAGCTCAGTGCCCCAGTGTGCAGTCCCAAAATAAAGAACTGAAAATCTCGGCAATCCTATGAGGTTAATAAAGTTCACTGTTGCTTAAATTAGATCAGTGTAATTCACTGCATCTCTAGCGGAAATTAAATTCGTGTTTAAAACTAAAGAGCAAGCTAGCCAGGTTCAGGAGCACATTTGGGATGCAAAATACATTAGGCCTATTGCAAGTGGGTTATTGCTTTCAGTGCCTTAAACTCCTAGGATGAAAATACTCTATGATATAAAAAGCTACTTGTGGTATTATACATCATACCATTTATTATCTAAACTTATTTATGTATTTGTTTATTTATTTTTATTTTTTTTAATCTTTCTCATCAACTCTTCCAAGAAAAAAAGGAGGGGAAAACCAGTCTATTCCATCTTTCTCCCAAGCTACTGAGATGCAAGCCTCTTCCTTTGTGCAGATAGTTATCTGTATTGACAAGCAAGTTAGCTGCACTGCTTTGATTCTTAAGAACTAAATGGGGTTATTAACATAGATCTTAAGAAGCCCTCAAACCTTCCACCTGTCTGACAAAAAGCTGTTTTTGTTGTCTTCTGCAAACAGTGTTAGTGGTTTCTGTCACGTTTCTGCCATGGATGCTCAACATGTCCAAAGGATTATTTTTGTTTCCCCTCCTTTAACAATGAATATGTGGAGCTTACCATAGATATGGTAAGCCTGGAAGAGAAGCTGTGGTTTGCCACCACGCTTCATTATTAAAAATATAATAGCATTATGAGTTCCAAGTCTGGCACATTTCTTTGGTCACGGTGCTACTCCCTACTAGATTGCACTAGGAAGTTGGAGATGAAACTTCTGTGTGCAGGCAAATCCATATTGTTGCTGTCTGCATGCTTGCTGTGAAACTGCTCTATAGCTATACAGTTTGAAAGCAGAATCTCATGAAAGTAAAATCAGCATAAAAGTCAGGTTTAGACTTCTATATTCATATTTATGAATTTGAAAAACCTCTACCATGATCTTATCTAGAGCTGTGGTAGCAGTTGACAACAAATGTGCCCTTGAGAAAGCTGTATACGGTAATGCAATGGAATCATGGATATTACTTCCTAGTACTACTGGCTTGCATTGATGTTGTTATTAATAAAAACAGTGATAATTATTATTAGAATCTTCTGTGCCACAGAAGGTTTCTGCTGGCCTGCAACTATTGCTCAGGCTTTTAGTTTTTAATAACTACTGTGTTGTGGATTTCCCTCTGTAAGCTCTTCACAATGTGGGGCAACTCTGTTCTCCCAGACTGGTGCATTTATGATCTGTTGAAAATTCAAGGTAATTAAATTTGTTCATCTGACATACTCCGTTTATTGCAGTCTTGCTGTTCAAGCTACAATAGTTTGTATTAATTTCTCAGACAGAGTCTTCACTCTCCCCCACCAGATTTTTCTGTACATCCCATGAACATTCTAAAAAAACCCTCAGTCTTTTTTTAATAAGTTGCCAGTTAAGTTCATCTTGCCCCTTTTCATTATTGGGATTAAAAGGGTCTGGTTTTCTGTAGTTACTAATATTCTGTTGTGGCTTTTGAGGAGGTCAAATAGAGATGCCTTGGAGCATGCTTCAGTATTTGGTAATATCAGGAAAAAGAAGCTAGTTTCTTCTTTCTCAGTTGCCAGTCTGTATTGTATTACCTGAAAACTGCCTTAGTATAAAACCTGACACAGGAGGCTAACTGAGGACTGATGGGCAGAATGTGCTACAAATGAAGATGCTCCATTGCAACTGTAAATATATCAGTGTAAAAAGAAGAAAATACGATAAATTTCATTCTGTTTGCACATGTATTTCATTCAACCTGTACATGTATTTTTGATAGGCATTTAGAAGATACAGAATTGTGGTTTATGGGGTGAGTCCTCCAGTCTTTGGGCAGAAGCCCACTAAATTCAGAGCCTGAAGACTGGACAGTTTAAAAAAGATCAACACCAACCAGAGACAGTTTTGGGGGAGCTTTAGTGTCCAGGTAGCAGTCAGGAAGAAGGAGCATTTCTTACAGTATTTGTTACAGTATTTCTTATGGTACTTGTAACATTATTCCTTATAATAAAAATTGTGACTGCTAGTGAACAGATTATGAAACTTTCTTTCCTATGGGAATTTCTTTCATTGAAGGCATTCAGCTGATAAGTAAACTGCCTGAAATGCCAATTAAAAGGGTAGACTTTACTTAAATTTTCCATATTTATAGTAGTCAGAAATCAAAGCCAGCTTGATCTGTATTGCCACCTCTGTTACAAAGTCCAAGCATCCACGTCGTTTAAAGGGCTTGTATCTCATTGTTTTAATAGCCTTTTGATAAGTAACAATATAATAGTGTTGGTGATTGTCTTCTGATTAGGCTATCAAGGTGGCCTTTTGGGCTATAGTCCTGAGTGTTTCTTTTTGCTTTGTACCCATATTATTAATAAACAAAAGGTCTTTGAACTTCCCACCATCACAAGTGCCTGTATGTCTGTATGCCTGGGACTGTGTGTTCATGTCTGCATGTGGCATTTTGGTTTGGGGTTGTATTTCTTTTAAAATGGAAGTGGTTGCTGAATAAAGTGTTTTGACAAGGTTTCTAAAGTTAGACTTCTGTAATTCAGATTTAATTAAAATTAATTATTTTTGGCCAGGCAGAGAGGAACCTGTAAAGGTAGGGAGAAAAAAGGACAGAGGAGTGACTAGAGTGAAGTAGGGGGAATTAATGTGTGACTAGGATAATAAGAAACCAAGAGGAGGAAGAGCAAGAACTGAGAAAAGGATGATGAGAGAAACTGGGAGGTGATTATTTGCAGAGATCACTTTATTTGCAAAGTTACTAATCTCAGTGCTCTGAGTTTGTTACTTGTTTGGCAGCATTCTTGTTGAGAAGGAAGAAGGTAGCATAAGTTTTCCAGGATGGATGTAAGGACTTGTGTTGTTGTCTAAATACAAATAAATCCGAAGCCCATTGTGATCAAGGAATTTTTTTGTTTCTGATGGGAATTGTCCTTTGGTTCCTTCTTGTAGTTCCTTGCCTGAACAAGGTCTTCACATATGTATTTCAGTTGCAGAGAGAGGGAAATAATAGCATCACCCTGCTGTTGTAGTCTCAAGCTTCAGTAGCAGGCCTGCTGCCTTCCATTTATACCCTGGAAAGATGAAATCGGAGTCTGTGGTAGGAAGGGCAGTTGACAGGTATGTGGGGTTAGTTTGTGTGACAGCATCTGAAATTTCAAAAAAGAAAGGAATAGACCTTGTTTCTAATTGGACACTAAAAAAGCTCTGTGTTTGGGAGTAGGTCTAAAAGATCTGTGGAGAGTTGTTGGTTGAAATATATTCTGGTAAGAAAAATCTTGTCTGACCTGGACTAGCCATTGAAAGTGGAAAACATGCACTTGGTAATTATGGCTTTATTTTTAATGGCTCTTTCAATAACTCAGCTTTAAAACAGGGTATGCGTTCTCGAGTATAAAGTAGAGAATATTAACCTAATGTGTTGGTGCATTAGGAGAGGCACCTTCAAACAGTGACCTATTTTTTTAAGCTGTAAAGTATGGGGCACACCTGTAGCATGGTAAGCATTAAATATTGCTACAACAGTATTCACTCCACTTGTCTTGTTCACTTATGGGACTGTGTAGGACAAGAAGCTCCATACATTTCTGTTAAAATATGGTTTGTAATATTACATGAGTTGGATAATCAGGAAATATTGAACATCATGGAGCATTTAGTGTTTGTGTTTGAATTGCTATGGACTTGAATATCCCTGATGATCAGAAATAAATCTAATGAAGAAAAGAAGAAAAATGCTGGGATCAATGTTGGTGGCTGATACTAAGAGTAAATAGAAGGATGAACATTTACTTAACTATTTATTATAATCCAAAAATATTCTGTCAGCCACTGTGCTTCTTTCACTTCGGTATAAGTACTTTTTCTTAAAGGACCGATTAACTGTCCAGTTACATATATTAGAAATTAGGTCTTGTACCAGTAAAGAATTGTAAGATGCTTTTCCCAAAATTTTGGTGAAACGAGCCACTAGCAGTCATTTTTTTCTTCTTAGCAATGCTTTGACAATTGACCTTCAGAAGAATCTTACTATGGAATTACGATTATTTTTGAACACAAGAGGAGACACATACCAGTCAACATTTTTCCTCTGAAAAAATAGACGTGTAGGAGATGCATAAAGATCCCTCTTCTGCCTTGCACTGAAAAGCTTTCTGGAGGGGTGACACTGAAAACATAGCAGTTAATTTTTCTCTTCAGAAAAGTTTTGAAACCAACTGGCTTGAGCATGGTGTTGCTTTTCTGTTTGTTTGTTTTTCCTTGTCTGCCCCCAAAATAAGATAGTTCTGTGGAATAATAATAAGCCTGGCCAGTTTGGGATCTCAGCACAATCTCGCTCACTCTCATGTTGCTTGGCACTTGAACAGGAGTGACAGGCTTTAGTTCCTTTATCAAATAACTCGGTGTATCTATTTTTGTAAGCCGTGTCATTGGCTGAAAAATGCAGGTCCCTCTACAATTATGGGGCATGACCGGGAGGAACAGAGGCAGCCGGGCTTCTCTTGGACTCCTACCAGTTAATTGAAATTCTGCTCCAGCCAGTTGAGATAGGAAGTGATATGAAGATGTGGAAAAACCTGAGTTGAATTGATTTTTCTCTTTTTTTTCTCCTCCCCTCCTTTTTTTTTTTCCTTGTTTAAAAAGAGAAAAAAATTGAAATAATAAAAAAGACAATTGTTTCTTTTTATTAGAGGAGTTTAATACAAGTGCTGAGGGATATACCACAGAAGCGTCATGTGTGGGGCGTCATGTGTGTCACTGCTTTTATTTTCTTTTGCATTCTCTAAATGAAAAGAGAGAAAAAACATTGCATATTTTGACAATGTTGACATGTATATGAAGCTCGACTTGCTAAATTTAACCAGGGAATCTATACTTAAACTACATAAGCGTTAGTATTGTTGCATTTTAGAAGCAGTTTTTGGTACCTGGCCACTAGTATTTGCCTGACAGAACTTCTGCTTACCTCTAAGATTTTTGAAGACATGAACACTAATCCTACTTACCTTTTTTTATTCTTTCTTCTTGGTGAACGAATGCTCAGGATTCTTCTGCTGTTGAGGGTTTTTGTCTCAGGGCCTAGAAGATGATAACTTTGGTAGCAATAAGGACAAAAAAAAAATGCTTCAGGCTTTCCTAGAGCAGCAAAACCTTTTTTTCACCTTTCTCCCATTCCCCCCCTCCTGCACCATGTGAGCACTTGCCATCAGAGATGTGTGTCTTGCTACTCAGACCCACTCATTTCTATTACCACCAGTTCAAAAGAAACGTGTTTTTTTTTCTGACTTTGCAAGAACATACATATGCATTTGTTCCAAATTCAGGACTTTGGAATTCTTACTAGACTTGAACAGATTTAAAAGAAGTGAGAAGTGAGTTAAACTCTATTGTATACCTGTGCCTCATAGGTATTATCACTATATTTTCACAAATACCTTTATAAACACATCTTCTATTTTTCGTAAACATGTAAGCTGCCAAAATATGCCTTCTCCTGTGTAGCAGCTAAGGGTGTGGTAGCACTGCAAAGTGTATGGGATAAACTTGTTCTCATTTTTCTTGAGGAGGAGTATGGTATGAGGAACTTGAGAAAAGATATTGTGACATTTTCTTCAGCAGTGGGGTTGCTTGTTGGTGGGTTGCTGGGGATTTTTGGGGGGTTTTTTTGTTTAGATTTGGTTTTGTTGTGGTTTGTGTTTTTTTTTTAATGACTGCTATTGCTGTAAATTTGAAGTGACGGGCAACCTTTGCTTCCATAAATATAAATGAAAATTTAAGGTGATTAATACCCATTTGGATTGGGCCTTTGTGTAAAACCCCTCAACTGTTCTAAGCTTATGTACCACGATAGGCTTAATCCAAAAGGCCTGATTTTCCAGCACTATAAGGTAGATCTCCAAGTTATCAGTTCACCTGGCTTATTAAGCTCATTGAAATACACTTGTGCGCTAACTTGGAAATATTTTGACTTTGCTGATATTGAAAAATAAGCATGAAATGGCGTAAGTAATAAATAACTGTGTCAGGCTTTGGCCACAATTTGAGGAGGAAAAAATCTTTGGGAAAAGGCTCGAGGCATGATCCTAACTGGGTTTGGTGTGATATTTGGACAAAGAAATCACTGCTCAGAGCTGAGCAGGGAGATAAGCGCCTTGACTTGCAATAGATTAAGAGCCCTGCATTGGTTAGAGCAAACCATGTTTGAGACTCTCCCCAAGTGCCGCCACGTTTAGATTTAAGATTAACAGCAGCAGAATGGCGGAGCGGCTGTTTGTTTTATGAAACAATCACTAATGACATTAAACAGACGGTGCCCCTTCCAACACGATTGTTCATTTGCGATAAACTGAGAGAAGCCCACAAGAGATTGGAAAAGAAAACTCATAAGTGCTTCATTTTCAGGCTCTTACAATGTCCTGTTGGAGGTGACAATTAGTGAAAGAGAAAAAGAATCTAGCACCTAACACATTTAGATATATATATATTTTTTTAAATAAATTGTAAATATTAGCTTTTCTCTATGCCAAGGAGCTGCATGGTAATAATATAATGACAAGGTTTTATGTGCAGATTTTTTTCCAACTCTCTCCCTCCCCTCTCCTGTCTCTGTGAAGCCCACACTAAGCATTAACAGTATTAAAAAGAGTGTTATCTATTAGTTCAATTAGACATCAGACATTTACTTTTCAATGTATTTGAAGACTGATTTGATTTGGGTCCAATCATTTAAAAATAAGAGAGCAGAGCTGTGTACAGAGCTGTGTACAGATATCTGTAGCTCTGAAGTCTTAATTGCAAATTCAGATAAGGATTAGAAGGGGCTGTATCTCTGTAGACCAAAGGTATTTGCTAATACCTGAGATATAAAACTGGTTAAATTCAATATTTACTAATTTAGGATTTCCACTTTGGATTTTGATTAAGCTTTTTCATTGAAAACCCCACGTTATTAAGCTGTGATGAGGGGGAAAAAACAACCTTTTTATAAACCTCACTTTAACGCTTTATTTCAAATAATATATTGTAGGCCACCTAAAAGCTGCTGCAGTACTTTGTTTAGAGAAAGAAAAACCCAATGAAACAAACAAAAACATTGTCAAAGGCCTGTTGTAGCATGAAGCTTTTGTTTTGTACGCAAAGAAATATATTAATAAAAAGTGTTTTTAAGTGCTTATTACCGAGATGGTTTGTTTTGAAACACGGGCTTTTTCACAGCAGTTTTTACACTTCATTGTGTACCATGAAAGACACACTAAGTAGAGGTTGTCAGGTTCCCATCTGAAGTAGACTACTGCTGGGGAATGGAGCCATTTATGATGCCACTCAAGCAGGACTAATCTAGAGTAGATCTCTTATAAATAACCAGGCAACAAAAATACTAAATCATTCCCCGTTTCTGATTGAAACGGGCAGAATTGCTCTTTTAAAGAGCAGGAGATGCTCCTTATGAAGACATACTGAAAGAACTGGTGAATCCCCTGGATGCAGCTGCGTATTGAACCACAGCCTTTCTGGAGGAATCAAAGCATTGGTTTCGTGTAGACTTGGTACTGCAAGAGTCGTGCTTTAGCTTTCAGGCTCTCTTCTGGTAGAGAGGTGCTCTGTGCTTTGCGGGGGTTTTTGCATTATCAGCTCTGGCTGCTATAAATCTCCCATTGTAAACTTCACACTGTAAGTTCTAGCTTGCTGTAAGTGGTCTCTTCTCATGGTTGTAAATGCTGATTTATGAACCCTGCCTTTCTTGGCCAGGGCTCCTGAGATCACACCCTCCCAGCAAGGACTAGGCTAAAATTGTCTTTTGCCTTCTAAGATGTGTTTTGGCAACATGGTGTTCAGTCGTCCAGACCTTATTTACATGACTAGTCCCTCTTATGAATAATTGAACTTCTGTATATTGCTTATGGAAAAGAAAAAAACACTTCAAAGTCATGTCCTCCCATTAGAAAATAGGTTCCTGCTTAAAAGGAAGGATATTCATAATTTTTTGAGGCTGGAGCAGCCTTTCTGTGTTTATGTTTAAGTATCAGGAGTATGTAATTATTTTTAAAATAATAATTCTGCATTCTTGACATGAAGGACTGGGAGGGTGAGTAGGAGAATACTTTTTGGCTCTAAGGACAGGTTCTGCAATTTGCTGATTAACTTGCCCTCTTGTTTTGAAAACTAACTATTGCTTTAGGATTCATGAAATGTGAAATGCTCTTACTGATTCAGTGCTGCAAGTCTCACTGGTACAGGGAAAAGGCAGTGCTGATGCCAGGCATCAGTAACAGCCCACCTTTGCAAGGCAAACATCAACCCACTTTGTTCCTTTTTGTCTCTTTTGGAGGAAAGATCCCTGGCAAAAATGGATCTCTGCATGAATAACTAACTAGCCCTTATGCTATAAGAAGTATAAGAGTTCCACTGGTACCTAGTTTTGAGACTAAAGAAGTTTTGTTGAGTTTACTTCTGTTTCCATTATCTTGGATTTATTGTTTTTTTTCTGAATTTGTTCAACAAAGAAGATCCAAACATTCTGCAAAAAATCATTATGCAGGTGATACATATATATATATAGATATGTATATTTTCTAGGACTTTGAATGTTTTCTGGATGGTGGTACAGTTTAAGCAGTTGTTCATAGGTGTAATTTAGATATTTCCTAGCCCACTTCTAAGCCATATTGGATATTGTTCCAGGCAGTTCAATAATAAAAAGAAAAGAATGAAAATGACCTTGCTGGAGTCATTGTTTGATAAAGGTCCTTTCGTACTTCATTAGTCTCTAGATACGTTTTATGCTGCTATGAATCCATTCAAACTCTATTGAAGGAAATCTTTTTGACTCCAGATTTAGTGATGTAACTAGGAATAAAATTTGGCCCAGTGTAGTTATAAGTACCCATCAAAAAAAACCCCACTGTGGATTAGGAACCAGTAAATTCTAATACCTGCACTGAGATGGCATCTGGATCACTTTGCATTACAGCATTGTCAAACGTGGAGAATGAAAGGAAAATAACATTGAGATGGTGACTCTGATGACAGACAGGGCAAATTTTGAAACGGTGAGCAACACCTTGAGGAAAATGTAGAGATAGAGTCAAATAACAAAGGCAAGTCATATCATGAGTCCATCAAAATATTTGGAATGTTCAGTTTTACACATCCGGTATTTTATCCTAAGACTTATTCCTTAAGAATACTTACAGCGCAGGGAGAAAGAGGAATTCTAAAACCAGCATAGGTTCTGACCTAGGCAAGAGGTCCAAACAATGACTGCAAGATACCCAAGTGTGAGATACAGGGTGATAGTAGAGGTAGCCATCATTGCTGAAATGCTGGAGGCCAGGCAAGGAAAATTTATGATACATGAACAAGTGGTAGAAACTTGAGGTTTTATGAAATATATGTTTTGGTTTGTTGGTTGTTCATGTCTGTGGGTTTAGTACTCATATAGAGTTTTTGTGTAAAACAGAAATTAGTTGCTCAAAAGAGTTCTTTAAGATATAGCCTATCAAATGTTCCTGTCTTTTACTATTTTTAAACGTTTCTTCCTTTTCATGTACTCTACAAATGTCTGTGTCTTTCTATGCCTGTTGGCCCACTACAGTTTTATTATATACAAAATGTCTGAAAGTCCATGGCTCTGTCTCCTCTTTACACTTTTAGGACAGGAATAAGCAAGATTTTGATCGTCTCTACAGCTGGAATATGCTTCCTTTTGCATTGGGTAGCATCACAGATACTGTTTGTGTCTGGCTGTTACTTGTCTCTCAAGACAGTCAATAGGGCACAATTGAGTGTCATTGGTATGATAGCACAATGTAATATAGAATCATATAGTCATAGAATGGTTTGGGTTGGAAGGGACCTTAAAGATCAAGTTCCAACACCCCTGCATGGGCAGGGACACCTTCCACTAGACCAGGTTGCTCAACGCCCCTTTCAATTTAGCCTTGAACATTTCGAGGAAGGGAGCAGCCACAGCTTCCTTGGGCAACCTGTTCCAGTGTCTCACCACCCTCAAATAAAGAATTTCTTCCTAATGTCTAACCTAAATCTCCCCTCTTCAAGTTTGAAACCATTTCCCCTTGTCCTCTCACTGCACAACCGTGTGAAAAGCCCTACCCCAGCTTTCTTGTAGGCCCCCTTCAGATACCGGAAGGTTGCTATAAGGTCACCTCAGAGCCTCCTCTTCTCCAGGCTGAACAACCCCAACTTCTTTAGCCTGTCTTTATAGGAGAGGTGCTCCAGCCCTCTGATCATGTTAGTGGCTTTTGTCTGGATGCATTCCAGGAGCTGTATGTCCTTCATATGCTGGGGACATGAGAACTGGACACAGTACTCCAGGAGGGGTCTCACAAGAGCAGAGGGGGAGAATCACCTCCCTCAACTGGCTGGCTGTGCTTCTTTGATGCAGCCCAAGACCCAGCTGGCTTTCTGAGCTGCAAGCACACATTGGTGGCTCATGTTAAGCTTCTGGTCCACCATCCACCCCCAAATCCTCTCCAGGGATATCCACAATCCTTTCTCCTCCCAACCTGTGTTTGTGCACAGGATTGCTTTGACCCGGGTACAGAACCTTGCACTTGGCCTTGTTGAACTTCATGCAGTTTGCACGAGTCCACTTCTCAAGCCCTGTCATGGTCCCTCTGGCTGGCATCCCTTCCCTCTAGCATGATGACTTCATCACACAGTTTGGTGTTGTCAGTAAACTTGATGAAGGTGTACTTGATTCCACTGTCCATGTCACCAACAAAGATGTTGAACAGCACTGGTCTGAGTACTGACCCTTGAGGAACACCATTTGTCACACATCTCCATTTGGACACTGAGCCATGGATCACAACTTTTTGGGTGGGACCATCCAGCCAGTTCCTTATCCAACAAGTGGTCCCTCCCTCAAATCCTTATTATTCCAGTTCAGAGATCAGAATGTTGTGCAGTCAAATGCTTTGCACAGGTCCAGGTAGATGATGTCTGTTGCTCTGCCTTTGTCCACCAAGGCTGTGACCCCATTGTAAAAGGCCACCAAAACAGTCAGGCAGGACTTGCCCTTGGCTGTCACCAGTTGCCCTTTTGTTATCTTCTTGCCTTAGCAGAGCCTTCAGGAGGATCTGCTCCATCATGTTGCCAGGTACAGAGAAGAGACTGACTGGCCTGTAGTTCCCTGGGTCTTCTTTTTTTCAGTTTTTGAAAATGGGGGTTATGCTTCCCCTTTCCAGTCAGCGATTACTTCACCAGATTGCCATGGATTTCCAAATATGATGGAACTTCATCCGCCAGTTCTTTCAGGAGCTGTAGGTGAATACCATCAGGTCCTGTTTACCTTCAGGACTTGTTTACCTTCAGGTCTTGAACCTGCTCTTCATCTACAGTGGGGGGATCTTCCTTTTCCCAGTCCCTGACTTTGGCGTCTGTAACATGGAGGGTATAACCAGAGTCCTTGCTGGTGAAGACAGAGGCAAAGTAATCATTGAGTACCTAAACCTCCTCTACATGGTGGGTGACCAGCTCTCCTGTTTCCTTCTGGTGGGAAGGAAACACATTCTCACTAGTCTTCCTCTTATCATTGACATACCTACAGAAATTTTTCCTGTTGTCCTTCACCACCCTTGACAGATCCAGTTCTCTCTGTGCTTTTTCTTTCCTAACCTGATCTCTTGTTTCTCTGACTACTTCTCTGTACTTCTCCCAGGTTATCTGTTCTTGCTTCCATCCTCTGTACACTTTGTTTTTACCCCAAAGTATATCAAGGAGTTCCTTATATGCCAAATATATGCTCAGGAGTTTCAATATGCTACACTGGAATGATAATCCCTCATAGCACAGTTTGTGTTTTACCTGTTAGCTGCAGTATCTCCTATGACTGCTTGAAAGAAATGGAGAAATATGCAAGGGCCAGTCTCTTCAATGGCACAAAAAATAAAAATACAAAAGGCAGAATGCTTGCATTAAGGTCGTATTTAAAAATAAAAACAAAGAAAAGAAACCAAATGAAACAACACAAACCCCTGTGAAGTTAGGGAATAAACTTTTTATGTGAGAAAAGTCCAGTGAGGGCTGGACTAATAGTGGGGAGGCTTTTGACCTATTCAGTGTAGTCAAATACAGAATGCTCAGTACTTATATCGACTGTCTCGGATCCATGGCCAAAAAGTCCTTCAAAGTTCCAGATCAGAAGGTAGAAACTCATTATATTTTGTACTGACTGATGGCAGAAATTTGAGGTATTTTCCTAGTTGTGTGTATCTTGCCTTTGTAGCAGAAGAAACCTGATTCCAGCTATCTGATTTGAACCTGGCTATTAACATGGCCTTAAAACTGTATTGTTTGACTCAGGGAAGATTATAATATTCTAAGAGCTGCTAGAGCTTGGTGTCTTTGAAAAGCTGATGCTTCACTTCTGGAATTGAGGAGCTGGATGTCAAGCCATACAATTTGTGAAGACTTTGCTGTCTATGGTGCATACAGGAACCAATGTTATTTTTCGTATAAAATATCTGCTGAAATTACCTCACCAGAATATTAGTATTTGTTATTTTTCTCCAGATAACAGTTATTCCAAATTAATCAAAGTGCATTTACCAATTTTTCACAGTGTTAGCAATAATCCATTAGTTGGTGTTTGGTATTTAAGTCTCTCTTGCCAAAGTTTCAGTCTCCAAAGCTGAGAAACAAATCTGTTTCTTTGAATATGAATGAGAATGACTGGTATGCATTTAAAAAAGCAGATAGTGTTCAGCTACTAGCAGTTCTAACAAAGTCCTTATCTTCTTGAGATGTGTTCTTTGAAACAGGCTGAACTGTTTTCTAAATGGACGTTTTTAATGCTTGTAAAGAAAAGGTTGTTTAAGGTGCAGAACCTTTCTAAAGTTTCTGTATTTCCCTTGTATTGAAAGTACTATTTTCAGTAGCTGCGACTTTTCAGAGCTAAGGGAGACTGCTTAAAAAGCTCTAGTGGTATAAGATCCCCTGATAAACCCTCCTAACTCAGAGCTCCCAGGTAGTACCCCATTATCTCCCAAATGCTGATGTTCGGAGCCAGTATTTCTGCATCACCTTGCTGGGAACACGGGTAACAAACATGTTAGGAATCCTTTGGCTTCTGCATTTGTCAATATAATTGCTTTACCTTGAACTACTGCACAGANGGCTGGCTGTGCTTCTTTGATGCAGCCCAAGACCCAGCTGGCTTTCTGAGCTGCAAGCACACATTGGTGGCTCATGTTAAGCTTCTGGTCCACCATCCACCCCCAAATCCTCTCCAGGGATATCCACAATCCTTTCTCCTCCCAACCTGTGTTTGTGCACAGGATTGCTTTGACCCGGGTACAGAACCTTGCACTTGGCCTTGTTGAACTTCATGCAGTTTGCACGAGTCCACTTCTCAAGCCCTGTCATGGTCCCTCTGGCTGGCATCCCTTCCCTCTAGCATGATGACTTCATCACACAGTTTGGTGTTGTCAGCAAACTTGATGAAGGTATACTTGATTCCACTGTCCACGTCACCAACAAAGATGTTAAACAGCACTGGTCTGAGTACTGACCCTTGAGGAACACCATTTGTCACACATCTCCATTTGGACACTGAGCCATGGATCACAACTTTTTGGGTGGGACCATCCAGCCAGTTCCTTATCCAACGAGTGGTCCCTCCCTCAAATCCTTATTGTTCCAGTTCAGAGATCAGAATGTTGTGCAGAACAATGTCAAATGCTTTGCACAGGTCCAGGTAGATGATGTCTGTTGCTCTGACTTTGTCCACCAAGGCTGTGGCCCCATTGTAAAAGGTCACCAAAACAGTCAGGCAGGACTTGCCCTTGGCTGTCACCAGTTGCCCTTTTGTTATCTTCTTGCCTTAGCAGAGCCTTCAGGAGGATCTGCTCCATCATGTTGCCAGGTACAGAGAAGAGACTGACTGGCCTGTAGTTCCCTGGGTCTTCTTTTTTTCAGTTTTTGAAAATGGGGGTTATGCTTCCCCTTTCCAGCCAGCAATTACTTCACCAGATTGCCATGAATTTCCAAGTATGATGGAACTTCATCCACCAGTTCTTTCAGGAGCTGTAGGTGAATCCCATCAGGTCCTGTGGACTTGTTTACCTTCAGGTCTTGAACCTGCTCTTCATCTACAGTGGGGGGATCTTCCTTTTCCCAGTCCCTGACTTTGGCGTCTGTAACATAGAGGGTGTAACCAGAGTCCTTGCTGGTGAAGACAGAGGCAAAGTAATCATTGAGTACCTAAACCTCCTCTACATGGTGGGTGACCAGCTCTCCTGTTTCCTTCTGGTGGGAAGGAAACACATTCTCACTAGTCTTCCTCTTATCATTGACATACCTACAGAAATTTTTCCTGTTGTCCTTCACCACCCTTGACAGATCCAGTTCTCTCTGTGCTTTTTCTTTCCTAACCTGATCTCTTGTTTCTCTGACTACTTCTCTGTACTTCTCCCAGGTTATCTGTTCTTGCTTCCATCCTCTGTAAACTTTGTTTTTACCCCAAAGTATATCGAGGAGTTCCTTATATGCTAAATATATGCTCAGGAGTTTCAATATGCTACACTGGAATGATAATCCCTCATAGCACAGTTTGTGTTTTACCTGTTAGCTGCAGTATCTCCTGTGACTGCTTAAAAGAAATGAAGAAATATGCAAAGGCCAGTCTCTTCAATGGCACAAAAAATAAAAATACAAAAGGCAGAATGCTTGCATTAAGGTCATATTTAAAAATAAAAACAAAGCAAAGAAACAAAATGAAACAACACAAACCCCTGTGAAGTTAGGGAATAAACTTTTTATGTGAGAAAAGTCCAGTGAGGGCTGGACTAATAGTGGGGAGGCTTTTGACCTATTCAGTGTAGTCAAATAAAGAATGCTTTGTACTTGCATCGACTGTCTCGGATCCATGGCCAAAAAGTCCTTCAAAGTTCCAGATCAGAAGGTAGAAACTCACTATATTTTGTACTGACTGATGGCAGAAATTTGAGGTATTTTCTCTAATTGTGTGTATCTTGCCTTTGTAGCGGAAGAAACCTGATTCCAGCTGTCTGATTTGAACCTGGCTATTAACATGGCCTTAAAACTGTATTGTTTGACTCAGGGAAGATGATAATATTCTAAGAGCTGCTAAAGCTTGGTGTCTTTGAAAAGCTGATGCTTCACTTCTGGAATTGCTGTCTATGGTGCATACAGGAACCAATGTTATTTTTCGTATAAAATATCTGCTGAAATTACTTCACCAGAATATTAGTATTTGTTATTTTTCTCCAGATAACAGTTATTCCAAATTAATCAAAGTGCATTTACCAATTTTTCACAGTGTTAGCAATAATCCATTAGTTGGTGTTTGGTATTTAAGTCTCTCTTGCCAAAGTTTCAGTCTCCAAAGCTGAGAAACAAATCTGTTTCTTTGAATATGAATGAGAATGACTGGTATGCATTTAAAAAAGCAGATAGTGTTCAGCTACTAGCAGTTCTAACAAAGTCCTTATCTTCTTGAGATGTGTTCTTTGAAACAGGCTGAACTGTTTTCTAAATGGACGTTTTTAATGCTTGTGAAGAAAAGGTTGTTTAAGGTGCAGAACCTTTCTAAAGTTTCTGTATTTCCCTTGTATTGAAAGTACTATTTTCAGTAGCTGCGACTTTTCAGAGCTAAGGGAGACTGCTTAAAAAGCTCTAGTGGTATAAGATCCCCTGATAAACCCTCCTAACTCAGAGCTCCCAGGTAGTACCCCATTATCTCCCAAATGCTGATGTTCGGAGCCAGTATTTCTGCATCACCTTGCTGGGAACACGGGTAACAAACATGTTAGGAATCCTTTGGCTTCTGCATTTGTCAATATAATTGCTTTACCTTGAACTACTGCACAGATCCATAGGTAAACAGAGAAGAATGTGGTGAGAAAGTACACAGAAGGCGGATTTGTATGAGGAAAAGTTGCATCTGCTTTGTTCAACGAACAAAAGAAAGTAACACTTTGAAAGGCTGCAAGTATTACCGTGTTGTTATCACATCCTACTTTCTGAAGGGAAAAAAAAAAGGTAGTTTAAAGGGCAAAGAGAACTTTTATGAGACAGAAATCCTCCCTTTACTATCTGCATATTTAGCATAGCTGATTTGGTTTGTGTGCTACAAGTAGCACCACTATTTTGTCTGCCTGGTGCGTGATGCGTTTGCCAGATTAGAAGCATTAGTGCCCTCTATTGTTCATCAGAGAACCGCAAATATTTTTACAGATTATGGTCCTTATTATCACTCTTAGTATCAAACAGATCTTCACAAAACCCACGCACATTATAAAAGCATATTTATTTCTACACGTAAAACTTCTTAATCAAAAAGAGGATATAGGATTTTTTCCCTATACCAGTATTCTGCTGCAGTTGATTTTTTGTTTTATGAAATTCAATAAAATAAATCATAACACCCATTAAAGGAAAATGTCTTTAAATACATCTAAGAACTAAACATTTTTTCATGTGTTAACTGACAAGTTCTCTAATTCTTTCTCTGTGTAATTTTTTCGTAGCAAGCATATTCTTAATCAAAACATTCACAAGTGTCCAAAAGGAAAATTATTTGAAATAAATATTTTATCCTTTGTCTGCTTTTTTCCTCCTCGAATACATGCTTTATTTTGAGAAATCAGACTTCTATTATTTTGATGGGCCTGGTGGAAATATAAGTGAGTGCAACTTCTCAGAAGAACAATAGAAAAATAGTGAGGCCAAGCTGTGGGTTAGGTTGTGGGGGTTTTTTTTTACTACATTAAAGTGAACTGCAAGAATGACAACTTCATTCAAGCAGATCATTTGGAATTACATTAAACAGCTGCTATTAAACAGCTGACAACAAAGGAGACCATTTTGATCTCGACAGCAGAGAGATTCTAGCAGCATGCTCCCTCAGTGATGTTATGAAGAACACATTGTGCTCTTGTATACCAACACACAGTGTGCTCCCCACTGTGCTTGTTGCCAAACACCGTTTTTTCAAATCACTTTGTATTCAGGCAGGGATCCGGGAAGTCCAAATCCAGCCAGACAAATGCAGAACAGCTTAGTTGAAGCAGCTTTAACAGGTGCCATCAGCACAGACTTGTCGACCAGAGAGACAAGGCAAACAGCTATGGAGTGGTGGTCAACGGGGTGTGGATTTGCCCCACTGCATGTGATGGCATGGGGTACTAAAGAGCTTTTTTCCTTTTTGCCATGGAGGCTGCTGAACGGCACTTGGGTAAAGGGGAGAGGATACAACAAGGAAAATATGTGGTAGCTCCTTCCAGATGAAGTCTGCTAGACTTTATGCTCACATTAATTTGTTCTTCTCAGTCGTGCCAGACGCCAAGTGGACCAGAATGAAATAAACCTACCTGTAAAGGGATAAATGGAATGAATGTAGAAGTGATTTAGGAGGGTGCTTCCCGTGCTTGAGATAGTTGACTGAAAGATGAGGAATAAAATAAGAGTAGAGATAATTTGATGGGTCATTGTCTTGCACTGTCCTTGTCTTTCAGGGTATGAGAGGCATCCCTTCATTATATCATTGTAATCTGCTGTTGCTCATAACATCCCACTTGCGTTGCCCGCTAAGGTGTGTTAGCTGTTCCCAGTGTGTAGTTATCCTGCACTTTTTCTGCTTTTTTAGCCATGACCTTGACCCTACCCCGTGCTGCTGACCTTCTAGAGGCATGGGATTATTTTCAGGTGGTGTAACAGAAATAAAAAATATGTTACAGTACTTAAAGCAATCGTATGTTCTACTGTTTTCTTTAAGTGAGGACTTTGTTTAGTGGTCTCTGAGTAGCACAAAGGGATATAGTTGATCAGAGGACTGGGAAATATTCCATTGCCTTCTGGCAAAAGAAGAAAATTCCAGCAAATGGTTCATCCAAGTGTTAAGATTTTAATTTCAAACTGCAACATAATATTTACTGTGTTGGAGGAATATGAAAATTTATTTCCCTGACAAATTTTGCAAAGCATTACACTTAAACCATGAGGCTAACATAAAAATCTAGTTTTGTGTTTGTATTCGTGTCAATAGTCCTCATTTACTCAGGAATCACGTGAAAGACGATGTGAAAAGCTGTTGGATGGAGCTCTGCCAGTCACAGAACCATTTTGTAGGCTTGTTTTAAAGAATGCATAGTATTGGTGGTATGGTGTAACTTAAACTATGCATTAGATTATGCTTATCTGGCCTATGAACTGGAGGCGTTGTTTCACTGTAAGAAAAATTCTACCTTCATTATTGTTGTCACACTAATGATGGTTAAAAACGGGCAGGTGGCCTGGACAGAAGTGTTAGAAATTAAGGAGTTGGTCCTTTGCCATACGAAATAAAAAGTAGTGAATAGTGTTGATGTTGCATATGTGAAATTCCAGTGTAGTAGTTTGTTGAGTTTGATTTTGAAAGGGACTGTCGTGATTATCAAGCTTTACTGTATATCACAGGTTAAAGGAAAACCTTCATATGGAAACTTTTGCACTTGGCTTCATGCAAAACAATTTAAGCTACATGATATATTTAAAAAAACACTGAATAAAAAACAAGAGCCTACTACAGCTTGTAATTATCTAAGTAGTCACTCCTTTCCCTCCTTTCCTCCTATTTCTGAACTGCATTTGTCTAAAGAACCTTTGTCATATATGCATTCAGTGATTTTTAATTTCTCTGTCTTTGCTAAGCTGGATTATTATCATAGTGCAGTTATTCCTAGTGCTCTGCAGTTAATGCTGAAGTCATGTTTCAGTGTACTTGAAATGCCAGAATAAAAAGGTTTTTCAAATGAAAAACCAAAACACAGCCCCAAGCTCCCTCTGTCTCCAGTTGTAAAGCAATAACTACAGTTTGACTTGAGCATTTAATGGTGCAGTTGCTTTTAATTGCCTGTATTGTGTTGCAGTATTGTACTTAATGGGGAAGTTTTCTCTTAGGTGGGACAGGGAATGAAGCCAGTTTTCCAAGATATGAGTGTGGCTTGCCCTTCATTGTATTTTTGTGGAATTGTGAGTTGTCCTTAAAAACAATGGTTCTCGACTGGTAGAAGTCCCCTTGTGCTCAGCCCCAGGGGAGGCTGTGCCTCCTCCCTGCTCCAATAGCAGGGATAGGATGGAGGAAGTTTTTCTTTGTCTTTGCAGAAAAGCAACCAGGTCTTTCTGACTTCATTTTGACTTCTGTCCTGCTGAGTCCAAGACATTTCTTTTTCTGAGATGGATTACATTTAGTGTAATGCAAGTCGTATTGATGTGAAAAGGAAGCACTTAGTAAAGTCAAGCATTACCTTAGGTATTCCTGTTTATGGAGGTCTGAGTGCATGTTATGTCCAGCATCATACAATTTCTCGTATGCTTATTTTTAGCCAGTAAGGAAAAATGCTGTAGTGATGACACAAATACTCAAGTAATGATCAAACATAAGGAAAAATTATCTAGAGAGAGATCAGAGTGGGGCTGAAAAACTCTAAAGCACCCTTGTTTCTTTATGTGTCCTTGTTTTGGCTCAAGGTAATTTGTCTTTAACTGATACACATTCTTCTCAACATAAAGCTTAGTATTAAGGAGCTAACACTAAATGGCAAGCCACAAGAAGGCTGAAAAGGCAGTATCATGAATAGTGAACTCTTCTCTTGGTTTCCTTGACACCTGCATAGTGCATACTGCCAACTATGATAAATGGAGCAGAAACATAGACACTTACTAAAAAGATGGAGCAGAAGCTAAAGGCTGGAGTGAGAGACATAGAAAGATGTATGCTTGATCTCACTTGGAAAGAGAAACAAATGGGTAAGGGAGCAAGTGAAGTTGAATGACATCTTGAAGACAGGAAAGGACTGAGGCTGAAGTGGCAGGAGGCCAGCAAGAAGAGCAGATGGGAGGTGGGACAAGCTTATTACCAAAGAGGCCATTGGATACTTACAGTGCACATATTGCTAGAGAAACAGATGAGGTGAGCTGATAATTTTTCTGAATTCTGTCTGAACATGTCTCTTCTTCAGATTCCTCATTTCTTGAAGCTGGTATACTTTTTGGGAAATTTCCCTGGCAGATGGAAGAAAATTGTGCCATGTGACGCTCTCAGAAAAGCAATAGTCAGAAAAACAGCAGAGTGGGATGGGGGAACAGAGCCGTGTTCCAGAATATTTGATGTTGCATTCAAGAATATTTTCTTAAATAGGCAGTCTTCTGTTTATAATTCTAAATTGTTGTCCAGGAACGAGCAAGGTAATATTAGAGAAGTATATTTTGTTAAAGCTGAATTGGCCCGAACAGTTCTTTCCTTACTGTGGAAATCAGAAAAAATATACCATGATATTTGGCTTGATAGTGGGGACAACGGAATTCTACATGGCCACTGTTGTCTCACAAATCTGCCTGTGCTGACAGTGAGTCTGACCTGATGCTGGGGGGGCAGGGGGAAAGCTGACCTTGTAAATGCCCTAAAGAGCAGAAGAAAGGGTGTTTTGCCTGCAGGGCTCATTAATTAGTTTAATTTCTCATCTAATTCTTCTGGGTCAGCTGTGTATTACTCTACTCCAGAAGGGGCAGGCTTGTGGAAACCATCATGAAAGGTATCTTCAAGATGCAATACACAGGCATAAACTATGTATGCAGTCAGCTAAGTGTAGTCTGCAACTTCTGTCCTGACATGTTTAGGGGGGGGCAGAGGTAAGGGGTTATTTTCATTTGGGTAGGTACATACACCTGTTAGGTGATCTGATCTGAGATTCAAGCAGACCTTGAACCAATTTGTAGAAAACATTTTCCTTTGTTACTTTTCTTCTTAAGTGTCCATCTACCATATCTGTAGCTGTTTGTTAATAAATAAACAGACACAAGTAGTTCCCACAGTGCAGTACCATGTGAGGGCTCCTAATATCTGTGATACTTCAGTCTAGAAAAATGTTTTAAATGTTGATGTTAGTAGCAATTATTTAATTCTTGTTTATGTTTTATTTTTATCATAGCAATTTTAAGGACTTTTAATTTTGTTATGCAGTGTATGGTTTGCCCATGCTTTGTATGAAGCTCACTGATGTATTTACACGGTTGGGGGTAAAAGTGATCTGTCACGTTGACAACATTTGAGGGATCTGCAGTACCTTAGGAGGTATGATACCAGCACCATTAGCAGTTTTATACCCCCTCGGCAATAAAGCTATATTCAGTGCTAAAGATAATAAAAGTTGGCTGTTCTCTTACTGACTCTAGAAGAGGGAGAAGGTACTGATAACCTCGTGCTCCAGCTCATGCAAAGGCAGCAACAACAGACAGCAGCTTTTGAAGCACTAGTGAAATTAAAACAGCTTTAAAGAGCTTCTTGTTACCTTTGAATCAGAGCAAGCATTCTGCATTCCTCACTGTCTCTGTGCTTAACTGCCTTGTTTTTTGGCAATAACAATATCATTTTCTGTTAATGTGATGATATTCGTGCCTCTATATCTTCAAGACTGTGAGAGTGAGAAAAAAGATAGAGAATCACTACTCATTGCAGCCACCTCTGGGGAGAAATTTTGCATTTGCTCAACAGCAAAGAATAACCCTGCCTGGAAGTTCAGGACAATTAAAGTGGAAGTTAGCAATATAAAATTCAGTATGCTACGTAAAACGTATTTTGTGCTTTAGGATAGACTTAAGTAAAACAAAAAGACAGACATTCTTCTACCCTCCCTCCGTGCTTGCTACCTCTGATTACTTTGGCACATGCAAATAAATGTGTGGATAATCCCTTCCATAAGGAAGTTTCTTCAACTCAGGTTGTGTTCAAAAATTTTGTTACTCTGAGCATTTGAGAGCAAGAGGAGGACCAAGAAGGCCATTACAATGTGTGTGCATCTGTCTGTCTGTCTATCTCACAGAAAAGCAGACTAAAGCCTAAGTGTCTCAGAAGTGTGTCACTGTAATTTTTTTCTTGCTGTTTAAAGCCCTAGCCTGTATTATAACTTGCCTTAAGTCCTGTCATAACACGAGTTTGATCTGGAGATTTCAGCTTGTGCAGGGGTTTTGTGTCATTTTTAACTACTAAATGAGATGATATTAATTTTGAAGGAATTAGCCGGCAATTTCCTCATACTGCAATGAAATGGCCTGAGTTAGCCAGACTAGCTGCTAAAGGTTTTCTAATGAAAACTGAGGTGATATGAAAATTCCTTTATAAAAAGGATCTCTCTATTTCATCTGCTGTATTAACGACCCGCCTAAAAGGGACAGCGGGAGTCACAAATGGTTGACTAGATATTATCTACTTGTACATTCCAGGGACACTCCTTTACTTCTCTGTTTCGGTCCAAACAAAGCCTGAAAATCTTGAGGTCGGGATTGTTTTCTTCCTCGAGGCTGGCAAGCTCGTGAAAAGTCTCGATAGTTATTTATTTTCTTTTCTTTTCCTTATATTAACGGTTTCCTTTTCCGGACAGCAGGGGAGGGTTTGGGTTTTTGGTGTGGACAAGTGTTTGTGTCCCTGTATTCCCCCCCAGGGCTTGGGGGGGAGGTGAGTGGGAGGGTGGG
>JAAWXA010000022.1:8103993-8161082 GCA_038090715.1 Florisuga fusca
CCTGCCCCGGCGCTGGCAGGCTGACAGGTGCGCCGGCTCCTCCGTCAGCGCCGGCTGTGAGGCGGCGGCGGGAGGGACGGAGGGAGGGAGGGAGCCCGCGCGCCGCCGGGGCGGCGGTTGGGAGCGGCCGAGCGTCCCCGTGCCCTGAGGTAACGGCCGAGCTGCCGGGGGAGCCGCTCCCCACGGGCAGCGGGAGCGACAGCGGGGGGCATTTTGTACGCATTTTGTACTTTTGCAGGGATCCGCGCTTCACGGCGTGGCCCTGCGCTCTGGATCTTCCTTACAAAAGGTAGCAAAATACTTTTTAACGAGCCGCAGTTCTTGGCTAGCACTTAGTAGCTACCTGGAGGAGTGTCTCCGGCGAAAAGCCCGGCGCCCAAACCAAACGAGGCAGTCTGGGGCTGACGAGTGGCTCCTGAACTTAATTTCAGACCACAGATGGGATTAAATATTAGTATATCACGGGAGCTGTCACCGATTCATTTTTCTTTCTGTCGAGCCCCTTACGTAGCTTTGCCTTCGCAGTACGCTGAGGGTGACAGTAACACCGAAGAAAAAACCCCAAGCTAACAGCCAGCATCACCTTAGACGCAGTCGGTGGAAAGGCTGTCTTGAGAGGTGACAGTGTATTATAGGTAGCTGCCCACTAGCTGTCCTTACTGTCTGCATATTGCATTACTATTTGTAATTAAGCCAGAAATGAAAAGTGAATTGCTGTGATCGAATATTGGTGAAATAATATGGGAAGTAACAAATAACCTGGCTTGCAGGGAGACAATTTGGGAAGGGGAGGCAGGGAAACCCACTGTAATGTTCTGGGATAAATAAAATAAACAGAGGTAGGATGTCTTCTCTGATGTGGTTTATAGGTCAGTGCACTGAGAGCTGCTACATAGTATAAGATAGCTTCATAAATGTAAAAAATATATTTTCCACAGCTTTTACTAACAGTGGCACTTTCTTTTTTTTTCTTTTTTTTTTTTTTTTTTTTTTTTATAAGGTGGTAAGTTTTGTGGGGGTTTTTTTGGTGGATACTCTGCCCCCTTTCCCAGCCCCCCCCAAAGGAGCTTTCTTGATTTTACCTTCTTATAGCTAATTTGAATGATTAGTTTAGATAAGCCTCTTAAGAGTAGGTGCATTTAAATGAAATCGGGACACATGTCTTTCTGGCTCTGGTGCAGGATTCAAAATAATTTTTTTCTTACTCTTTGGCTCAATTAAAAGTCATAATACTCCCAATATTTCACCCGAGCATAGGGTTTGAGGCATGTGTGGTTGAGTGGACGCAGAGAAATAACGCTCAGAATCATATCTGCTTCTCTATCTCAGTAAGCCCCAGAGTTTTACATGTTATTGATACTCACAGTAATGGTATTTTGTCTGTATTTTGTCACATGTGCATGCACATACAAGCATAAGGACGCGTGAAAAAATACATCAGGTTCTGCAACTCTCATGTTATGGATGAGTGCAGAGAGGATTTGAGCTAAAAATTGTTCGAACATTTTGGGAGTGCACAGACATCTGTCTGACCATCACTAGGTATGCTTTGATTTTAAGGCAGAGCATGTTAAAGAATGCAGTAACTTTAAGCCAGCTGTAACCTTGGCTTTTTGCTTTTTAAGCAATAACAGTAATAATCACTAATAGTTAATAAGCTAACTGATGCAATAAATATATCTGCCTATTTTGACATATGTGTCAGTTTAATCATTCTAAATGAATCAGTGCGTTCATAACGTGAAATCTCTTTCAACCTCTGATTAAAATGTAACGTTGACTAAAGGATTATAGAGCGGACTTAATTTTACTGACTGCTTTAACAGTTGTCACAGCTGTTGGAAGAAGGAAAGGCAATTGAAACACTCCAAAAAAGGGGAGGGGGGGGGAGAGGGAATGAGACTATTAAATTTAAACGTGGTCTCCAAATGCCAAACATAGAAAACTCAGGAGATTCGTAACTCCAGAAAGCTTCTGTATACTGTGTATGTTTGCCCTTTGTGGATCACTATCTTGCATTAATTTGAACCCTCAGCAGTTTCCCTACTTTCCCCATTTAACAATGTACAAAACATTTAAACGTGAAACAAATTCAACTGTTACAGCTTGCATAGATTTTTACCTTACAGTGCTATAAACAAAAAACACATATCACTAGAAACAAAGGTTGTATAGAATTGCTATAAAAGTGCACTATAGGCATCACATCTTGTAAGTAATTCGGGGCAAGGACAGTCAGTATACGCAGTTTATATCTTTCTGACCATTCTCATAGTGTAATGTGGGAATGGTCCAAGGAGTTTACCCTCTGAGTCTGTCAGGGTAATGTTTGTGTACGGATGAATACAAGCATGTGTATGCTTACTTGTGTCAGCATTTAAATCTATTTGTGTGTCTGAGGTGATTATATGCTAAGCATAAAACAGTTTGTCAGTTTCACTCTTCTTTAAAATATTTTGGCATAGCTTCTGATTCTCCAAAAATTTATTTTAGAAGTGCCTTTCATTTGGAAAGGGATGAAGGGGGTGGACTGAAAAATGCTTCTTTGTGAAGTTAAGGAAGCAGCACTTGGTTCCACTCCACAGTTTCTCCAGGCTGTGGAGATCTTTGACTTCATGCATTTGTCCTATTAGATAGCTATTTAAGGTTGTTATTAAAAAATAAAGCCCAAAGTTAATATTAATTCCTAAGTCTCCAGGCCTTCTTGCACATACCCCGTGAGTATCGTGGCAGGCAGCTCTGTTGTGAAGCCAGCCCCCAAGTGTGGGTGAGTGAAGAGACTCTGCCTGTGTGCTCCCCTTGGGCAGCAGGCAGGCCTTGGTCTGTTTTTCCTTCTCTCTGTCCAGTCGTAGGTCTCTGCTTTTTTGGTTTTGATAGGCTGCTGGCGAGTTCTGTAATCCTGTAGAAAGCATAAAGAGTTTGTGCTGAAATGCCTGTCTGACAGCTTTTCATTTACTGGGGCTTGCCCCTCTTTTTAGTGATGGTTGCTCATTTTAATGTGTTTATGATTGTGCTCTTTTATTTACTGAGCCTGGTGCGTACAGCGGTAATTAACCCGTGTTATTAGCAAAGCCCTTGTGGATATCCATTAATTCTCTTGAATGCCCGATCATTTTTTCTGTACTTTTTTTTTTCCCCCCCTGTTTTTTTCCTAAGGCACACTGTCCTTTTCTGAGCAGTCCTTAAGCTTTAACACATCCTACAAATCCTTTTTAAACAGAGGCAGGTAAAAGGGCACCATCCCCATAGTTCCATAATAAAGAATAACTATTGTGTTAACAAACTGTTTTCAAAGATGCTAATGGGAAGCAAAACAACTGCGAGAATCTTTAGGGAACAATTTATTTAATTATTATTTTTCAAAACACATGCTTAATGATAAGAAAAGAGATAAGAATTTCCTTAGCCTTTTTTTTTTGCATTAGCTGTTGTGAATGTTTTAGCATTCATATTTTAATCAGATTTCAACTTAGTTAATAGCACTTTGGGCATTTAAAAACATTGAGCCAGCAGAAAAATACTTGTGCTTGCACTGTTGAGAAAAGATAAGGGCCGCCTCATTAGCCAACCCTACTTTTGCAATTAATTTCAAATACATGGTGCTATTCATCAAATACAGAAGGTAACTTGTCTGTGATAATATTTAACAGTACTTGAAGCCTACTTTGCTCAGAGTATGAAAGTATGATATGTCTGTTCTCACGGGTATGCTGGTCCATATGCTATGCTGCTATTTCTGTATGTTACAGAGCGAAATTATGATAGAAAAATTATTGTATAAAAATATGAATTATTTATAAGTAACATGATTATTCAATTAATTGAGTGTTTTTTAAGGACTGACCCTTGACCTGCAGGGAGGTTGCTTGCACCTCTGTGGAAGTGTAAGCAGAAGTAAAAAAAAAACCAAAAACCACCGCTTATTTGAACCTTTCAAGGAAGTATTATGTTCTTGTTTATGATAAGTCAAGTGCATAGGATAGGTAAGAAAGGAAAAAAAAAAAAAAGAGGAACCCTTGCTCCTATTGAAGCTTAGAGTAGCCTCTGCTTATAAGGTAAGCTTTGCTATGAATTGTTCTTAGCAAATTCGTGGAGGGAAGAAACAATAAAATGTTGATCCGTTACAAGTGCATATGAGCCTCACGCTACCAAGCTCTCTAGAGGAAATCTGTGATTATGCCAGGCCAGTTTGTTCAGTTTTTATCTCTTTTATATCCACTGGCCTTGTATTAAATTGTCATTGTCCTAAAGCACATGAGAGAAATGAATTGTGTTTCTCGACATGCTGTGACAGTGAAATATTTAGCCTTTCTGTCTCCAATCATACTCATATATATGTTCGATAGTGCAGGGATGACACCAACAGCCGCTGCAGCTTGACATTCCACTCATTGCATGTTATTTTGCATTTTGTGTATACTCCTTTAGCTTTAAGTTAGGTAATCAAAGGAGCATACAGTGCATCTACAGAAGCATGTATATGCGTGGTTTTATGTTTTATATATTTGCATTTTCCATGGAAATCCTCTGCCTGTGCGCAGCAAGTTTTGAGTTCAAATATATATCTATCTATGTATGTTTCAGTTATATAGAATATTCCTTTTGCAATCTGTCTACTGTGTATAATTGTATGTATGCACACAAATGTGTATACCTTAACTATATGCAGAGCTATTTAACTCCTCTCTATGCACTTATCAGAAACCTGCTGCATTTATGTGTTGGGTTTTTTTCTTATCCATGAGAAGAGAGCTTTGCACCTGATTTTATATCAGGTTCTTCATGTAATCTAGCATTTTCTGTAATTGTACTCACAGTTTTGTTTTTGAAAAAAGCTCTATATTTTTATAAAAAATTTCCTCTTCCAAATAATTTGCATGACTGATATTCATTCTTATTCCTGCAAGTTCTGGCTCTCGATGAAATAAGTGTTTTTTCAGCTACATGTGTACTTGGTTATGTTTACATGTAAAGAATATAATAATTTTTAGGGGGAGAGAAGACTTCTACTTAGGTTTGTTAATATAAATCATGGTGTTCTGAGATGAAAATAAAAAATAAACATTCAATTTTAACAGTCTTTAGTCGTCATCAAAAATATTAATTCTTTCTTTTTTGTTCTTAATATTTGCTTGTCCAGAAGAAAAAATACTGTCAACCATTAAAGAAAAAGGTTAAACTGAATTGTATATTGCTCTTTCAGACAGTATTTCTTAATTGTTATTTTTATAGGATTCTGTTTGGCCTTTGCAGTAGCACTTTGGAGAGTAACTTCAATAGGTACGGTAGAACATTGCTTTTTGACATGTATGTCTTGTGAGACAATTTATGTATTTGCTATGTAACAAAAGCTTTAAATCTCCTGGGTTTGTTTACATAATTCTTGCAATGTTTTTCAATTAATTTCTATTTTCCTCCAACAAAGAAGGGTTTTTCTCTTTGCTATTCTTTCGTATTGCACATCTACACTAAAGGAATGTCTAATTTGTAATTATTTTCCCCTTTTAAGGAACATAGCTTTTTTTAAAAGCAGAGCATCATTTCCCATTTCTTCTAAAATTGATGGGTTTTTTTTCTTCTTCAGATTCTTTGACTTGCTAGGAAAAATCTCCATTAATATCCTAAGGAAAGTTTAGATTCATATACTTTTACAGAGTGTAAGACAAGCATTTGCTGTGTATCTTTACTGCTGAAAGTCTGACTCTTATGCTGTTCTGAATTTGTATGAAATATGGACAGAATTACTTGATTTAGATAAAAATAATTTACAAGGCAAAAAAAATCCATTAGAAATATAAATTTCACATTTTTTCATAACACAGAGAACATGAAGCATGATGCTGGAGAAGGGCCTCCATATACTGCAGGAAGTTAGTATATTGGACTAGTATGAAATAGAGGTTCTTTTTCCTCTGTCTAATAAAGCCATTTATAATATCCCTGTACATAATTGTCTTTATAAGATAACCTACTGAAAAATGATGCGTTACGTCTGTGCATGAGGGTAGTCCAAATATCTCCTTTTATTATATATTGAAAATTCTATTCCCATTCTCTGAGTAAAGCCTCTTTGCAGATTTGATCTGCAATCTTTATGTGGGAGGGCAGATTCTTTCAAAGCGTTGTATTCTGAAACCAAACTTTCAAGATAAAGTGATTTAAGGTTTTCTTAGGTTATTACTCTGTAGGTTAGTATGGATGTCTCTTCCTCCTCTCTATCTTTTCATGTTGCTCTAAGTGAAAAAAAACCTGCACATCTCCTTTTCATCATTTGGATTGGAACTACATACCATATGTAATGTGTTTTGGCAGCACTTACCTAGCCAAAGAAAACAAATTAATATTAGCCATGCTGAGGGGTGTCAGAAGTATCACAGATGTGTCGATTTAGCTTTGCTCCGTCACACACTCTTCCCTTAAACAACTGGTCAAGCTGTCGCTAACTGTAGTGTTGGCTGCAGTGAGATTCTAATAGGTGTGATCAGAGATTGATGGCTTTGGCAAGTTAGAATGAGAAGATGTGGAGTTGCTGTTGCTAGTTTTGAACGGCCTCAGGAAAAAAAAAAAAAGGTTGTTGTTGTTTTTTTTTAGAGTACAAATATAAATAAAAAATTATAAGCTGACATCACCTCCCCCAAGCTAGCTAAACATTTAAAAATTTAAAGTCCTGTAGATACCCTGGTAAGCATAATGAAAAAAGTCTGTCTAAAATGTAGTACTAACTTGTTCCTGAGCCTTTCTGAAATTCCTTCCCATATAAAGGTGCCAAGATGAGTGGGGAAAGGAGGAGGTGGCTTGTTTTATTCTGTCCATCCTTATCTGTGATATTGCTCTTCATTTCCTCTTTCCTTTCTATATCTGGGTTTGTTTCTAGAGCTATTTTTGGAGGAAACACTTTTAAAAATCTTATATAAGTATGTTTTTTAAGGAAATAAGCAACAGGAAAATCTAATAGAGAACAATAATTATAATTCTGAAATCCTTTTCCTTTATCTACTCTTGGCTGTGCTCCTAGTTTAGCCAGCTACTGATATACTGGATTTGTATAATTCTCTATGTTGAAAATGACACAAAGTATCAGTTTTCCCTGTATTCTTCATTTGCTTAAATTTTTATTAATTTATTTATTTATTTATTTATTTTTATCCCCCCTCTCCCCTCGACCCCCCCATCTTTACATTGGCTGATAGATTTGGGTTTGTGTCCTTTTGGTGGATGAATGGCAGTGTACCTTTTCTGTTAAAGTTGGTATTTTCTTGCTTAGATTGACTATGGTCTGCTTGGTTGACAAGTATTAATGCTAAAATAGTGTTCAAAGGAATAAATTTCAGAAGACCTGTGAGGTTTTCATTAGCACAATTATTTTATTCTTTCGCTTTTTAAAAAATGAGAAAAAAAAGTAGTAAAAATAAAAGCTATCACTTGTGTGTCATCTTAAAACCAGAGAGATTTAGTATAAATTTTTGAACGCAAATGCACATAGATTACTAAGAAAATAATCTTCGGAGAATGGCAAAATTCTTCCAGCAAGCAGTGTTGTGGGTTGTTGGGGTTTTTTTGTTTTGTTTTGTTAATTCCCACCGTTGTAGTTTAATGTTCCCTGAACGCAGGATTTCTTCTACTAAATTATATTCACTTTTCCAGCAGTGAAAGAATTCCCTAGCAACGTTCTGAGAGCAGCCAGTAGTGGGTCAGATCAGATGCTTTGAAGTGGCATGAAATGCCATGTCTTTAACCAGCCCTGAGCGTTTAAAAGGGTGAGAATCGGATTCCCCAAAACTGCCTAAAGCTGCCGGGCACCCCATCGCTCCTCTAGCGGGAGCTGACTGGGCCCAGTTGGTGCTGGGTGAGATGTGAAGAGCTGAGCTGCCACTGTCGGTGGCTGACATTAGTATGAGTGACACCTGTCCCATCAATCACCAGGCCGCGGTGTCACAGATGGAGAAACAACAATCGGCTGAATTACCCGGCACTGCACACTTGGCTTAATGCAGCTCATTGTTCTCCTACAAATCTGGAGGATGGCTCTGCGCGTTCTGCGCCGGGAGGCCCGGCAGAAGCAGGGGATGGGCTCAGGTGGTGGCAAAGGGTGCCTGCCCTTTGCTGCTCCATCAGAGGCTCTCGGGGGTGGGGGTGGTGGCCAGGAACGCCTCACGCCGGGACTCAAGCTTAAGCTTCTAAAGAAGGCTACTGTAATTAATCAAGAGCTGAAACTCTGGGTTTCTTCCGCCGTTCCAGAACTTTTCATTTAGCTAGCCGAAAGCGCCCAGCGCACGGCTGGGTTAATGTTTAACTCTTTAAATGCTCTTTTAATGGGGGCTCTTATTCCGAGAAGAATCCAGGGAGATTCTACCCGGGTTTCCTGTGGCTGTGCAGTAAGCACAATCTTAAGAGCCGTGGCACTTCTAAAGTAGTAGATCTTCTGTTATTCCTTAGGAGTTAGCACTTAAAATTCAGTATCTGAGACACTGAATGAAAAGCAGAGTTGCTGCGAGGCTTCTTTGAAGGGAAACGTCAGGGGTTTGGGTTTTTTTGTTTGTTTTGTGGTGTCTTTAAAACCAGGTGAAGGTTGGATTATGAGAACTTACACTATTTCAAGACAAAACCAGTAAAGTCATTTTCCTTTCCTTTTCCTGCTCCTTGCAAATGAGAGACAGTTCACAGAGAACAGGAGAATAAAATAAATTAAAAATAAAATAATTTCTGTTTTCCTGCTTTTAGGTCCTGTGTCATGTATCCTTTGAATGCATTTGGCTCCTACTGCTTCCATGCTTTTTTCCTAGTAGCATCAGGTAAAATACCTGTGAAATACTGAGATGGAAGAGGTCATTCTTACTTGCAAAAAAATTTTTTTCTTTTGTTTTGTTCTTGGTTTTTTTGTTTGTTTGTTTCTTTTAATCCCCTCTTCCCACTTCCCTTTTGTGTTAAGTACTGGTGGAGTGGATGTATTTTTGTTGTAAGCTAATTCACTGCTGGTGTTTTTGTTACTGCTAATGTCAGGCAGAAAACCTGTAGCTTGCCAGAAACAGGCTACAATATATTGGAGACACAGCTGATGTTTGATTGTGTGTAAATACAGTTAGTTAGTTGGGTTTATCTGATAGCCTGGCAGAAAGAGAGAGGAGCAGTACAAACTGTTTTCAGTAACTGTGCTGTTCATACACCTGATAAGATTGAGAGTGCTTTGGAACTACTGATATGCTTTGAATAAGAAAAGAATAATCACATCCACTGGCACCGGCTTATCGGGAATGAAGTAAAATGCCAGCACTTTTACATTAGCAAAAGTAAATGTTTTAGACATTTTGGGCCTTTTTTCCATTTAAATTAAATAGCAGGGTGCTTTTGAGTGTGCTGTAATGAATGGAAGGATTTATTACTTTGACAAAATTACAGGTGAATATGTTGAGAGAGGAATCCTCAGCAACAATAACAGCTCTTTTGATAAGTGGGTATGTCTATTCATGTCTTTGGTACAGAAATTCAGTAATTTTATCCTCTCATGCTCTGTGAAGTGCAGTGGCTAACTTACAATGTGCCGTTCTCCATAGTGTAACACACTTATGCATTTTGTAATATACTGGCAACACATTTGAAATTCAGCACATAGCACAATAGTTCATAAAATAATGCTTGATCCTTTACTGGTATGTTCTCTGTCTTCAGTTGCTGTGTATTTTTGTGTTTGAAAATGAGTATGTCTCAGAGTCTTTGCTGGGAAGGCAAGGTATGATTCATCATTAATTTAGCCTAGCAGGCATGAAGCATGCTCAGATGCACTATTGTCAGAGTTCACCAATTCTATTTTTTTGTGTACAATTAAAAAAATTTTATTTCCAGGTTCCTTTTCTTTCACGTGCGTACAATTAATTTTGGTATGTTCAAGTTTGATGAATGATAGTGCAAGAGCAGATTTGATTGATTTTGGATTATTATTGATTACTATCAGTGAGATCACTGTGACACTCTGAAATCAATGGTATGTGATTAAACCAAGGCACCTCTGTGCCATTCACTAGCCAGCAGTTGGGAATTTAGGAACTGAATGTTCACAACCTATACATTGAGAAAATGTTCAGATTTAAATAGCCCTTTGTTTGGCATTTACTCACCAAAATATGTTTCTTGGGAAAGTTAGTTTTCCCAAGTGCAGGCTTTCAATAAAAGAAAGGTCATTGATTTAAGGTTTATTAAATTTTAGCTTAAAAACAACTAGCTCCATTTGGGTGTAAAATAATTTAAGTACTTACTGCAGGCAACCTTCATGCTTTAGAGCTGTTGCTCAAAGGTTTCATTCTTCTATGAAGATGTCAACTGTAAATATAAAAATGCATCACTGAAAATGTAATGGTTTAAAGATTCAAACTGGAATAAAAATTCCTGCCTGGGGAAAGCACTATAATCAAAATAAAGTAGTCTTAACTTTTTTTCTGTGGAGGCTCTACTTGAAAAGAGCGCTTGGAGGCAGCAGGTAGGGAGGTTGGTAGAGAATGTCAATTTTAAAAAATTTATTTATTCATTCATTTATTCTCCCTCAGATGATGATAGTCTAGTTTTGGGATCTGTGATACACTTCAGCCACTCATAGCAGACAATATATAAGCTGCTGCAACTTCCGAAATGTGCTATCCTGGCATTTAAGTCTGCTTTATAATCTGGCAAAAAAAGACACCTGACAATATTAAATTCCACCTTTTGAAGCTGTCTTATTTCTGAAAGCTTTTTACGTCTTTTATATCTTTTTAGCATATATTAAATTTCTTAGTGCCAGTGGCCTGGATGTACACTTGATGGATGACTGGGACAGGGCTTCTCCCCACCTGCCCCTTTTTTCTTTTTTTTTTTTTTTAATTTTTTAAATGATGTGTGATACTTGTGCATTAGGTAATGCTGGAAGAGGAACACTGCAAATGCTTGACAAAATTACTGTTGTTTTTTTGTGCCATTGTTAGATAAGTTATCAGAGGTTTTCCAAGGTATGAAGGACAGCCTGCTGCCAAGCTCCTGCATCTATCTTAAGAAATCTTTTGCTTTTCCAGGTACTGGCCTGGTTTAAAACTAAATGGAAAAAATGCCATTCATTTTAGTAGATTTTGGATCAGTCTCTATAATTGATTTTTAAAATGAGTGATTTGGTAATATTTTAAAAGAAATCAATGGAGAAATGGAGCCTTTGTCCAAGGATTTGCTGCCAGGATGTGACATTTGCACCAGTATTGAGTTGCCTGAGGGAGTGTGACCAGGAAATACTGAGATTACCCCATAATATTTTCTGTGTGAGCTTCAAAGCAGCGTTGGCATCATGCCAGTGTCTTCAGTCTTGTGTTGACTAAACAAGAGGTAGAAATTCTTCAGTTGAAGATGGTAAGACAAACTGAGACTGACCCCTGTTTTCCTTGGTTTTACATCAGAATTGCAAGAGACGTTGAAATGCTGAATTTACGTAAAAATGAGGGAACTTGGTTTCTTTTTACTGATGAATTTTGGGTGAAAAGACATTCCCTACATGGAACACATATGTCTGCTTGATGCATATTAACTTCCTGGACAGGCAGCAATGCCTTTGCGTTCCTATGCAGAATTAAAAAGTCACAAAGGTTGGTTATGGTCATTCAGCATGTCTTCAACCATCGTTGTATTTATGAAAAGGCTCGTAAAATGTTTAAGACATACAGGAACTTGGCTCTTGGACAGAAAACATTTTTCTGCTTTCTCTTCTGTAGAAAGAAATAGGCCAAGATGGCTTAACAGGTTAACAGACACATAGAGACTTGGCTCTTCAAATATTGTGATGCTGCTTTATGTTATTCTAGTCATAGAAAGAGTACCTTGACGTAAGTGTGAAAGAAGTTATGTCCTGCCCTCCATTTTAGAGGCTTTTCTAGTGCAAAATTTTGATGCAGGTAACAGTGTCTCCATCTGAGTCCCTGAGTTGGTAAGATTGCATGTGATTTCTATCTCTGATCTCAATGTGCAGTTCAAGTCAATGTGTTCACCAAGCAAAGGGTTTCTGTTGTAATTGGTTTCCTTTCCTTGATTTTCTTATTCTCTCTGGATATGAGTAGTATATAATTCCAGACTTATTAGTCACAGATCACCTTTTTTTCACTGGTAACGCATTAAATCTTCTGTACAAATGAAGCCATACATTCATTTTACTTCTGGGATCAATGGGAAGATCTGACTTCACGGCTTTTTAAAGTTTTTTTAAAAAAAGGAATGAAGATCAGCAATGTGATTAATAAAACCCCGATGTTTTCTAGAGCAGTAACATTTGAATTTCATGTGAAAATAAGGAAGCTTCTTGGAAAACAGGCAAAAGTCTGGTCCTGTACATGGTAACAAAAGGGTGCTTTATCAACGTTCAGTACTACTGTTAGAGCAAAGCCTGTTATTTCCTTAGGCACAAAGGTAAAGGTGAGTTACACAGCATATATTTGTAAAAGTTCTGTCCATGACATTTGACTCTGAAATTTGCTATCTGGAGAAGAACTAGAGAAACTAGACACGAGGACTAAACGTAAGCACGTGAGCCTAAAACTCATGTTCTGAAAAGTGGGGAATAGAGTAAGGAAGGTGAAGCATGCATGTCAGTTCTTCCCTGTTACAATTCCTGCTTAGCAGTTGAGGCTTTGTTTCCACTTTAGTGATTAGGTTTTTGTTGAAGCTGGTGAGGATTGTCTCAGAGCAGCACAAACCACAACCCATCAGCAGGCTGCTAGTCAGCAGCAGGTGTGAACAACATAAAACAGGATTAACGCTGAACCAGAGTGTGCACTAAAAACAGAACCCCTGCCTTGGTTTTACAAGGCCAGTAAGATAGAAGCACTCTTGTCGTGTTTACTAAACAGTGTTCACTGGACTATGTAAATGGCTCTGCTCAGCTGCAGAGAAAGAAGTGCAAGAATTACTATGTTTTTGAGATTTTTAAAGACACTTTTTCTTTCTTTAAGAGTAGACTTCTGTTAGTGGAAAACAAGAGGCATAGAGGCAAATGTCAGGGTTTTCAGTTACTGCTTTAGTTTTTGCAGCAGAAGGAAGGGAGGATAAAAGGTCAGCATTCAGTGTGTAATTTTTTTTGTCGGGTAGATGGTACTGTATTTTTGAAATTACACTTTATGATTTACGTTTTAATGTCTGCTTGTTTGTTCTGTATACAGTTCTTTTACAAAGCCAGCTTTTCCATTCATTACATATTTGGGACATTTTAAAGCCATGTCTTCATTATATGTGTTACATTGAGCATCAAAAGCTGTCCTCAGACTCTGTGGTAAAAGTAAAGGGGATAAATTTGCAGCGGAAGCAGAATTTACTAATTGTTACATATTAGGATAAATCACTCTCATTGTCCTACTTCTATCAGTGTATTATTACCTGACCAGAGAAATTTTCATGATCTAGTTAAAGATTTGTGTAACATTACATATATTTTCATAAATACCGTGTGTAATTTTACTTAATGTGAGCATTTCTTGCTTTCTGGCTTGCTTTCTTCTGTGTTATTTCTGCACAAAACTTTGAAAAGAGGTAAGTATCTATCAGGCTGCATTTATACAATATATGTAGTTTGATTTGAAAAAAAACACAAAAAAACCTAACAAACAAAAAAGAAACCCAAACAGCCAATGGCAGCCCCACCAAAACCAAAACCACAACTAATTTTCCACACATGGTTAGAATTTTCAGAATTTTTATACCCTTAGCCCTAAGAGAACTCATCAGATCTGCTTGCAGAGCTCTAATGAAAATATGACCCTTTTCAAAATCACCTTCATGGTGTCTAGTCTATCAAGTCCAGTTTAAGTATAATTATGTCTTCTTTCCTATGATGCTCTCGTGGGACTGGGATTGTCATTTACTTTCTTAACAGAATTAAGGTTTTTTTAAAAATAATTCAGTGTTCTCTTCTCAGTGGTAACTCCTTGCAGATTAACAAACGGTAGGTATGTATTTATCCATTCAATTTTTTTTACTGAAATGCCTTTAGGAACAGTAGCTGCTTTTGTAGGGTCCAAATCAGGTCTTCACAGATACCTGGTAAGTCTTTTTGCTATCAAGATGTCTCTGTGCATGTCTTCAGAGGTACAGGTTGTCTCATTTTTGAAGGGATAGCTTGGGCTTCAGATGATGAGGGCTTTCCTTATGCATGATGTCCACAAAATAATGGCAAGCACTACATGACTAAGAAGTTTTCAGTCAGTTAAAATTTAAAGTTAAAGATAATTGGTTTGTTTGAAAGCAAAAAATGGTCAATTTTTTTTTTCTAAAATAGCTTAGTCACATCACCTTTGTAATTAGTAAAATTAAGCCATTCAAAGCAATTAATTTCAAATAATAACTGTGAAAATATATCTAAACCCAAAATAACTTTGTATCAGTCTTGTGACTTAACGATAAGAATGATTTGAGTCTTTTTTTCCCCACATACAGCTAAATACACAGTTTTCAATACATGACTGATTTCAACCGTGAGTATTTCTGATAAAAACAGGAGGCATCAGAAATACTGATTTTTCATTGTGTTAGCTTTTCAGCAGCAGTGAAGCAAGTTTATTGATAAAATAGACTTTTAGAATCCAAGTTTGGTTCTGTGATTGCTGTCCCAGTAGTGTGTGTGTTCCTGTTGTGACAACCTGGCAGTGGCTCAGAGGTTTATTTTTAGAGGGTGTTCCTGCATGTTCAGAGTTCTGTTCATATATTGTTGAGAAAACAGCCTAGGTCATCATAGTGAAATAATGAGTTGCATGGTAGCATTTGTCAACTGACTGTAAAGTACACTGCTTTTACTCTTGCTTTGTGATGTTCTGGACTAGTTCCTACAACTTGAAATGCTTCTCTGAGGCTGGCAGTGCATAGTGAACCATTTGTAGAAGTGGCTGGTACTAAAATCTATTGCAAAATTTTGTCAGTTTGCATGTATGATCCCTGGATGCTTCCTTTTTTTTTTTTTTTCCTTTTTCTTTTTTCTCCCCCATCTTTTAGTCTGAGAAGTGGCAACATAAAATCTTGAAGTTCAGGATTTTCAGTTAGAACACATAAGCATACAGAAGTTGTGCTGCTTATCCAAAGTTTATCCGAGGTACTTAACCTCTCTGGCCTCAAAATCAGCCTGACCATCCCATGTAGGCAGTCTGTCCCTTGAGGTTTTTTTTTTCTGTAATTCCTGGCTTCTGCTATGTCAGAAATAAACAAGAATGAACTTTTTGATAAAACTTTACGTCTTCTCCTTGGGCCGGATGAAACTAGATGCTAAATTAATATGTTTATTATTATTATTAGAGTCCTTACTGTGTGTTTAAATCTTTGAAGAGATAAGTTCATGTTTGTTCCAGGCTTTAGGTACCAGTTTGGACCAGTCCTCATTTACCCATACAGGTTTATTTACAGTAATTTCCTTTTTCCTGTTATACCAGTGTGCTCAGAGGGAGCAGAATCTTAACAGAGAACATATCTTGACTTTTTCTTCTACCTTCAATGTTGTGTAATTGCTTATTCTGATAAATACTATTTGAGTGTAAGTGCAAATTAATTCAATATGATTTACTCAATTATTATTTTGTATTTCTGGTAGTATATGGAGGGCCTTGTCATGCTGCTGTGGTGTACAATGTGTAAATATATGGTAGTTCCTATTCAAGATCTTTGATGACAAATACAAGCAGTTCATAAAAACTGCAAAAAAGGGCACAACATAGTTTGTAACAAGGCAAGTGCAACCTGCAGTTCTGTATGTGTGGCTGTATAGTTGCATAAAATTTGTGTGTGGTTTTGTATTTTTAATTTAAAATAAAAGTATTATGTGCAGACTAACAAGGCTGTAGGGATTTTTTAACCAGAAATTTACTTGGCATCTGAGGGAGAGGTGGGTGGTTTCCTCTGTGTCAGTTTAGAGAAGATGCATTTAATGGAAAGGAGGTAGAGGGAAAGCCCAGTGAAAGGGAGACAGCAGACCAGAGAGCAACGCAGTGTGGGAGAAGAGTTTGAACAGACAGATCTGGGTAATATAGGATAGCACAGAGCATCTAGCTGACTGCTTACATCTAATACCATTTTTCAGTATGATTTTTTAGAATTGTCCTTTAATACACCTTAATACATTGAATTAGTTGCCTGCTGATTTGAAAAGAGTATGAAGTTAATCACTTCTGCTTATTTGGACAGCAATGTATGTTGCATGAAAAGACAAACTTCTTTTTTGGTACAATGATAGTGATGCCCATCAAACTCTGCCACACGTGTCCCCGGATTTATTTTTTTTCAAATTTCTATGTGTTCTTGATTAAAATATGTATTACAGTTTTTTCTTACTGTCATACTCACTGTGCTTTGCCCAGTGTTCCAAAGAGGAAAGCAACATATTAAAATGTTTGTTTTTTGCAGTCAAAGAAAGACTTACTGCCTCAGCTTTTGTTTGCATCTTGCCTAGAAACACCAAATCTTTTGTAATAAACTACTACCTTTATATATTTTCTGGAACTGGAAGCAGAAGGAATCCTGTTGAGGAACACACTATGCAGATGGAAACTGGGGCTTTTCACTGTATGTGTGGTAGCTGTTGAGACTAAAAACTGTGACCATGTACCGAAAGTTAAATAGATTTATATAGTAAAAAATGAGAACAGTTACCTGTGAAACGGTAGAGATGTTTGGAAACTGTGTTAAAATTTTAGTGAAGTCATGAGTTTTTTAAGATCTTGATAAGATTTCAGGCATATTTTGTTTTATGTGCACCACTTGGGGGCTTGCTGTAGAACAGAGATGGACTTCTTTAAGGGAAGTGGGAAATGCTGCTTCACTCTAAGTAAATTGCATTTTGGTTTAAAAAACCAGATAAGCATCTGCTCATTTATTTAAGTAACTCATATAGTATTGTATGTAAAAGGTTTTTCCCCTCTGTGTACTGCTTTCTGCTACACTGATGATAATGTACCTGGAAGGAAAAGGCAGTCCAGGCTGAGGCAGGCAGCGTCAGACAGGGCGGGCTGCCATCTGTCCCACCTGCTGCATTCATGTGTCCATCTGGTTACTGCAATAGCTCATTGCAGGCTTCAACAGAAGAACACTGAGGCTGAAAAGAAGGCAGTGTGAATTATTTAGGTAGCTAGTGTAAATAAAGAGGGGGGAGAGAAGCAAAAGGAGGGGGGTTGTGAGGAGAAAGCACTGTCTTACTACTAGATGCTTTGGAATGTGTTAATGCATGAGAGCATTTGATTTGCATATAGATTTAGATGTATAGATCATTGTGAAGATTACAAGCCAATGAGTTTTATCTAGATTTAGATAGCTCTCAGCCTGGTTTGCACATAAAATACAGCCAGTTTCAGGAGGATAATCTTTGGGGACTTTAAACCTAAGTGAAACTGATGAAATGTAATGCTTTTAGGTATTAATTTAGCAGAAATAAAATATTTCCTTTAAGGGCTTTCTGTGCCCTTTGTTAACCAAGAATTTATAACTGCTTTGCATAGTCAGTGCTTTATACACACTGTGGTTTTGATTTGGTTATAGTTAGTTACTTTTGTAGTCATCTGTAATTTATTCTAAGAGGAAAAGCAGTTGACAGTCTTTTTTTCCCACTTCCCATCATGTTTATAAGGTGAGGATTAAATCCAGTTGTAAAACAAATAATTTTCCATCTGTCAATGTATATGTTGTTACACAAGCAAATTATATGTGCTTTTCTCCCTACATAAGCTACAGAACACTTAAATAATTTCAGATATTTTTAATGGGGCTGCACAAACAGAATTTCATATTGTTGCAGTGGTCTTGAAAATACAAATAGGTTTATTTTAAAGTTGCTTGCTTAAATTTCAAAATGACCAGAAGATTTAGGCTATAGTGGATCTATTGATAAAATCTAAATATTTTTAGAAAAAATAAAAATCACTGGTGCACAGGAATTTAATTTGCATCATTCTGTTCTATACATTTTAATAATAGTGGTGTCAGTTTTCATTTTAAATGAGTGAAACATCAGTCCAGTGCTGTATTTAGAAAAATAAGGGATTGGCTTCACATTTTGATATATCACATTCTTACTGCTTTCAAATTTTAAATCTCAAACTTTCCCGGGCCAAGTAAAACCAGGAATCATCTTAAGAGGAATCCTTGAAATTTTGTGAGGGTTTTGTGTCATTGTTTTGCCTGGTTTTAGATCCACAGGAGAATGGGGCACAGTATCTTGAAATGCCAACAGCCTGGCTCCTTCTCTAAGATTTGCATGAAATTCAGCTTCGGCCTTCAAAGGGATTTGAGTGGATTGGATTTTTTTAAGGTTAGTCCATGTCAAACCTATTTAGTTCAATTCACATGCAAAACCCTTTTTAGGTTTTGGTTTTTTGTTTTTTTTTTTAAGCCAATAAGGCTCTAGCTACTATCAAGGCGACATGGTGTACTTGCAGTAGAATGTCCATGGTAATGGATCACCCTACTGGCACGTGTAACAAACCAATAATCCACTTTGTCATTTTTCAAATTAAAAGGTTCTGTGTCCTATATCTTCCTCAGAATGAAGAGGTTTTTGTTTTTTTTTTGTAGGATTTGAGATAACAAGAGACTACTTTAAAGTATCCGAGTCAGTGTGAATATCCATTTCCTCTAAAATGTGATCCTTAAAGTTATGTGATCCCCCCATTAGATTAAGATTAATTTAACCTTTGAAAGTAATTTAAGCTCTATGTTCTTGGCTTTAGTTCTTGTTCTTCCTGTAGATTAACTCCACTGTTAAATGGTTTTAGGAGTACAGTGGATGTTGTGCAGTGACTCAGGAAAAAATTGCAGGGGAAAAAAAGGTGAAAACATTTTATGGTATGTAAAAAGATTAGTGGCTACTTCAGAACTGCAAGGACGTGACTTTCAAAAGAAGAGTTCAATTTGTGATTTAAAAGCCAACTAAAGGAATTCTATGTATCTCAAACATTTATTCCAAAGGATTGGAATGCCATGTCCACCAGCATGGAAATTTGGAATTCCAAAAATTGGAATTTTTGATGTCCACCAGCAGGCTGTAAAAAAAGTACCAAATGAAGACACTTTACTTTAATTAAATATTGCCAATATAAATTGATGTATCTAGGAATTTGGGTTAAATAAAGAACACCCAACATTCTCTTGAGGTTGCATTTCATCCTGGAACTTTCTGCCCTACATGAAGTCTGCAACGTTTGTCCTTCATTTTTTTGAATGGCTGTGTTTGTTATGCTTTGGTTTGAACATTGCAGAAGTTTTATAAATTGTTGGCAAGATCCTGTAAGCAGGTGAGCTGGATCTTGAAAGCAATTGTGGTTTTCCTGTATGGAATCAAAATCATCTGCTTCCATAGTACACTGTAGTGGTGTCTGGTTCTTCAGTATCTAGAAAGATGCTGGATTCAAAATTGTATTCTGATGTCACTCGATGAATTTTGTTCAGTTTTAAAGATGTAAGTGGAGAACCAAGCAGTATCGTCTCTCTGTGCTTATTCTCACCATGTTGTTTGAGCTTTAGATGTCATGCTCAAGGAAAGCACAGCTTTCAGCTTTCAGCTATGCTTAGATAAAGAATGTTTAATTTGTGTGTACTGGTTGAGAAGAGAGTATCTTCCTTTGACTTCAGGTTCCTGCTACTCCCAAGTCTTCTGAAAATATACATTATTTAGAATAGGAAAAAATAATTCTTTTCATTGTTTACATTCCAAAGAAAGATACAAGCATTCCACGACACATACTTGATGTTTACAGTGCCCTTTTTTCTATTGAAAGCTGAAGAAGCTGCTTCTTAAATGAAACGCTACTTTTTGGGACTTGCTGCTGCAAAGCTTGCACGTCTAAGTTACTTGATACAGTAAATTTCCTGGCTAAGTACTCTGAGGGACAGGTCAATGGCTAATAAAACCGTTCTCTTGTATTTTGCACAGCAAATATTTAGATTTTCACAATATAGAAAAGAGTAAGATTCAGAAGTAGTAAAATTAATTTTCTAATGTGTGTTTTTGTGTTTGGTTTTGTTGTTTTTTTGTTTTAATTTTCAGCATCCATTTAAAGATCTGAAGTTGCTGATCTGTGGTCAGAATTCTTTCTTTTGTTTCATGACTTCTGAGAGTCGGTTTTTTAAAAAGCAGCTGTTTTAGCAGATCAGATATATATGTAGGATATGGAGCTTTGTATGTAAATTTGTTCAGCTAAATATTCTTCATTGACAACGCTTAAGCCATTCAGGGTTGTGCAGAGTTTGCAGCTTTTAATACTGGTGCCTTGTAGTAGTAATATGACTATTTTCAGCATTACTAATTAAATGGTCTTGGTAGCAAATGCTAGCATTTATGTTGTTATTTGCTAGTGTTCCATAAAGCTTACAGTTTTCCTCCTTGTAGCTTAGTGAATGGTGGTGTTCCATGCATCATTCATGTGTTGCTATTTGGGGAAGTATAGTTGGTATTTTGCTGACATAGTAAAGGGGATGCAAAGGCTGTCTAGATGTGTGAATTTTCTTCTTGGCACCCACAACTTTGTTGCTGAGAATATTGTAAAATCTTACTGAAGAGTATAGTCATGTTGCAAGAATTATTTATCTGTGTCTGGGGGGGTGGTTCTTCTGGCGAAAGGGTGATTTGCTGTCATATTTCTTTAGTGTTGGAATAAATAGAAATTGCTATTAACTAAACATAAAAAATAAAAAATCTGTCTCATTTGTTTTTTGGTGGTGGGTTTTTTGTTTGTTTGTTTGTTTGTTTTTTCTTTCTTTCTTTTTTTTTTTTCTCATCAACAAATTTAGGTTCTAGCAACATAAACAGCCATAGTCCTTCTTGTTCTTTTTTGTAGTTGTTGTTGACAGTCCCTGAATGTAAAGGAGAAAGGGGGGGGAGCAGGGTAGAGGGAGAGAGGTTAAATGGCATGAAGATTAAATTGCTTCAGTGACAGAATCTCTCCACAAAGAGAGGGAGTTGTTTTAAGGATTAGTTGGGGAGAACTTGAGCTGAACCCACTTCTGCTGTTCATAGATTGCATCACTAATGTTGCCATTCTCTTATTTTTTGTAAAAATAAAATTTGCTTTCCAATATGAGTAGAAAACACTGGGGAAGTTTTAAAACTTTGATTTTGATTAACGGCAAAACTTGAGGTTTTTACATGTGTTATTTTGCTGTGAAATTCTTAAAAGATTGGAGCAGATTATTGAAAAAAAATACATATAGTTGATTTTTATCTTAAGATTGTTTCAAAACACCAAAGAAATGTAGAAATAGTTATCCTTGATGTAAGGGGAGACGTTCCTCACTTAAAAGACCATACCAACTTCTAAATGAGTCTCTGTTTCAAATGGAGGTCTGTCACTGTAGCAGTGTAGTTTTCCAGTATGTCTTGCATCCTATCAGCTAGTCTTAAACATTTTCTTTTGGAAAAACCTCACCATATGAGCTGGGAATCCAGGATGATGTGTGCACAGTCCCTCTTCAGAAAAAAATGCGCTCAATCTGTTTCAGACGAGTTCCCCGAAAGATGGGTTAAATCAACTGATTGAGCTGATTTTCTCTCTTGAGGTGATATTTTATTTATATGATAAAATGCTTGGAAAGTGATTAATTTGTCAGGGGAACATCTTGTTACTGTAAATTTGCCGAATGTGTAATAAAATTGCCATAACACAGATGGGAAAATGAAGATCTTTTAAAATGAAATAACTGTGCAGTCTGCCTACATTTCAACACATAAAATTAACTTAGTTAAATTTCTTTGTTGTTTTTACCCCTGGATGAATGTAGGTGGGGGAAGATTGGTGGCAAATGTACCTGTCCTTTTATTTGTGTGATGGGTGAAAGGGACAGGATTTGGCCATGTAAATTTACTGATAGGTTTATTAAATTTCTGCCAGGGTTCCGTGATAGAGTGAATTTTCAGAAATTAAAATATACAGTACAGATACTCCCAGTATCAGACCTTTGTGGGCAAGTACCTCAAGTCACTAAAATGCATGAGAAGTAGTGGTTTTGGGCTAGTTTGTGAAGAACTGCTTTCAAATGACAGCTGAATAGTGCAATACACTCCTTAGTCTTTATAGCAATCCCTTATTGTATGGAATATAACTTAGATTATATAGGGGTGTACTTGAAGAGTCAAAGGAAGGAGTACCTTACCTGTCTCTTGAGTTGCAGTGTGTAACAAGTGAAAATAGCATTAAGAAAGTGCCTTTTATTCATACATTTTACTGCTGCCTGTCCATCTGTCCACTGGAATGAGCCACTTATCATGCTTCTGTGTTTTTTCCTTTCAACTTAAAGAATTATGAAAGGAAAATTCAATTTTTCGTATCCCTTTATGACACGTAGACTGGAGACTGTGGTCATTTGGATTAAAAACATATCCATCACCACAAGCTGACTGGTTATTATTATGTCTTCTTTGAATATATGGATTTTATTCCTGCTTGTTGGAAGTCTAAGAATGGGAACTTTTTATATAAATAATTATCCTAGTAGTGATGTACTGCATACTGTTGCCATATTTTTTCGCTTTTACAGCATTCTTGGCCTTATCACCCATAACATAAATCTTAGGCTCTCATATTTAATACAACCTGTAGGATAACCATGGCCATATAATGTACAGTCAGGCAATCCCACATCATCATTTGACTATCATTATATGTTGTCCTATGACGGATGTTTCAGTTGATGTCCCATTTTGGGTTTGACAGTATGTTTGATACAGCCATCTAGGGGTAGATGAGAATGGCCTCCTCTAGGTGTTAATGCTGATCTCCACAAACACCCTCAGTTTATTAAGCTTCCAACTATATACAGTTAAGGTTTGGGATATATGGTGTTATCTTAGTTGCTCATCATTTGTTTTTTAACTCCAGGCTGTTGATTCCATGAAGTGATGGCAATATAAAGGCTCAGTTGCTGTTAGACTCTCTACTGTGTAAAGAATGAATGGAGGAGAGGAGCAGATTTGGTGTATATTCTAGGCAGATGATTAGTGAAATGCAGGTGGATTTTTTTGTTCTGTATCTTAGTGCTATTATGATATACAATGCAAAGGCCAGTCTGGTAAAATTGTCATTTAATGCAGTCCCATGAACTGATCAGGGCTGATACTCATTTTGCTGAGCAGCCTGAACTTGTGCTGAAACTAGCAATGCACAGAACTTGGCAGGGTCAACTGTGTGTGTTAATTTAGTTTAATAGTGGAATGCAGTTCTTTCTTCACACCAGTGTTTCACTGTTTACCCAAGGACGGTCAGCTTAGGTAGAACTCTCAGATGCAGAAGAAATAAATGCTTGATCCAGACTTTATACTGTTAAAATGATTGAAACAAGTCTGTCATTACACAGCTGAAATTTGCAGTCTGCAGTATGGAGTAATTAATGCTGATCTGTTTCTGTAAAGCTTTCCTCTGACAATTCTCTCAGTGAGTTCTTAGAGAAGAGATAGCCACAGGTTCATCATGTAATAACTGCATCATATTGATATGATTGTTTTATAATTGGAAGTAGAAACATTCTTGTTTGGAATGTAATTATTGGGCTGATACACATTTATTATGTTAGGCAAGTTTTCTGAAATTTGCTGAATTTCCTTCTTTTCTCCTTTTTACTCCCACCAAATAGAAGGCAAAAGATAAAAGAGCAGAAACGGTATCAGGAGTGTGTAATAATGTCATCCTGCAAACTTGCTGGAGTCATGCAAACATCTGAAAAGTGAAAGACATTACTTGCTGACCTTTGCTGCTCATATCCAGAGGCACCTCTGTGACAAGTAAACCCAGTGGCATGAATAGGTTTGAATTGCACATAATATGTGAAGAATAAGGAACTGTGAAAAGGCAAAGGTTTATTTATTTATTTGTAAAAATCACACATTAAAATCCAAGGCAGACCAAAAACGACTTAAGATGCATAGGTTTTTCCTCTATAAATCCTCTGATTTACTCACTGTGTGATGAGTTAGGCCATTAGTACCATGCCCAAGTAACATACTCAACTATTTGTTTTGCCTATTTTTAATTTTCATTGCTTCCAGAATTAAGATGGATAAATAAACGCAGATTAAGTATTCAAAGGGAAGAGGTTGGGATTTTTTTCCATATGGTTTTCATTTACAAATGTTAGGGACTGTACAGTGCAGAAATACGAATGTTTTTCATTAACAGCCTGTGTGCATATCACTCAAATATTTTAGTGTAAAAAAAAAATAAAAAAAAAATTAAAACCCCATATGGACTGCTGTGCTCTCAGAGCCTTCAGTGTCAGTGTGGTTTTACTTGGGTGCAGCAGGTTAAGATAATCCATTTGCATCTTGCATATCAGGGTGTCAGCACCTTATACCCTCTGAAATCACATGGTGGGTTGGGGTATAAGCCATTAGCTACTAGAAATTTGCTAAACTCTAGCAAATTTCAGAGTTGCTGGGTCTGTTGCCCTCTACCCAAGGTTTTGACCCACAATGAATGACAGATGTGCTATACTTGGAACAGTTTTAATTTTATTATTTCACCTACTCTTCCCATTGAAATAATGAACTCAAAACTGTTTATAAAATTATCTAGATGATTTAAGCAATTTGTGAATTGAGCAGTGATATTAAAAGAGGAAACTTCTTCAGAACTGACATCTCTCCATTGATGGATGTTTTCTCAGCAGTTACAAATTTGTAATCTTTTCTTTTGCCAGGAATTTGTTTATGCATTACTCTTTCATATAATGAAAACTTGCACTCCTTTTTGTAGAACATTGCGGTTCTGTCAAAGTATTTTTTTTCCTGTTATTGTTTACCTCTTCCATTTCAAATCCTTGAAAAAAAAACAACAAACCAGCATAAAAACCTTGGGCTATTCACAGCTACACATTGCTCACACATCACCCTTTGTGCTGGCTAAAGCTGTTCTTGCCATAGGCTTTATTTTTGGGAAGGGTACACATGAAGAAATTAGGATTACTTTAACAAGAAAACAAACACTTTAATGTAGGAATAAGAAGAGATTTAATTTAGCCTTAAAATAAATTTCCCATGTAGAAAAAAGATCTATTTTCTAGAAGTTCAAGGCAAGTTCTTTTCTTGAAAGTAAATGTTCAGACTTCCAAAGCATCATCAAAGCCATGGAAAAAAAATTTAATAAAAATGCAAGATGTACTGGATTGGGATTCCCCAGAGCCTTGATTCTGCTTCATGCTGTGAGATTGGCCTGCTGAGCAGTATTAGGCAACTTTTCACTGTTCTGTCTTGTTTTGCCCATCTGAAAGAGGGAAGTTCCTGAAAATGCAGTTTATCTGGGTTAAAATCACTAAGTAAAACATAAACATTATTTGTAAATAAAATGGTAATATTGTTATACACAGTAGATTGAGGACTGCCTGTCTGAGGCCACAGGGAAAGCCTGGTCCTTTACTTCATTTTCAAGTCCTGCAACAGTGATTAGAATTTTGTCATCATCACACAGTGAAGAAGAATAAGGCCATGGCACTTGGTGAAATGTTGGTACTCAGGACACTTTTAAATCACTTCCAGTTTTTGTCCCTCCCTTTTGCTTTCTTATGTGCATCTCAGTGTTTGAAAGAAATCTTTTTCTGTTGTAGAACCTTACATTTCACTCATTCTAATTTCCTTAGCAAAAATACAGTTTGTAAGGCTGTGATAAAGTGATTTTATAGCCAATACTGAAAGTGACTAAACTTGACAACAGTTGTGTTTTCTGACAACCTCTGCCTTCATGTCCACAGCCTACTTTCCTGTCATCAGCCATGGAGTTGATTTTTTTGTTTTTTGTCTCCTTCTTTCTCCCTCCCCTCCTCCCTCTATGACTCTTTTCAAACATGAGCAATTCTGTATCTCTGCACTGACTGGAAAAAAAAAGCCTTTTACCAGGAGTGCATTTTAATGGGTAGCATGCTTCACTTAAGTCACCACAACCTTAACTGCATAATACTCAATTTTTTACCAACCCGGAACCAAAGCTTTTTCTTGAGAGCAGTGTTCAGGAGAGTAGTGGAAGAATTAGTATTACAGAACTAAACCAGATTAGGAGGGAATGTGAATTAGATTTGGTAACAGATGGTGCTGTGGAAATTAAAGGTGCTTTGCGAATGGAAGCGACAGCAGCTTGCCTCTTTTCCTCTCCTGTCTCTCTCTTTCATGTGCTTGATAGACGGGTATAAATCACAACAATCCCGTCTTGACAGCCAATTTCAAGAATCTGATCTGGTTAAAGACATGGCTTTCCTGCCTCACTCACTGAAACCGGCTGCTATTTTATTTTTATACAGCACCTTGTCATATTTAGGAAAGTGGAATCACCTGCCTGCCTTTAATGAAATTTTCTTTAATTACAGTTTTAGCTCTTTAGTGTTAATTACTTTTCCATTCAGACGGAGTTCTCATAGGAATGCATTTCTCTCCCCCACCCCACCTCCCTGCACTATTCACACATATGCTTTCATTTTTCTAAAGATGCTTTTTGCTGCTGGAAGTTGTTGTCAGATCCATTATAATTAGATCCTAATTATCAAAATTATCATTATTGTGTAGGAAAGGGAGGCATTGTAAACAACTGTTGAAGTTACAGCATCTCGTTTGACAGAGGAGAAATTTTTCAGAATATACATGGAATAATAAAAAGGTAAACATAAAGTACTACTGAAAACTCTTATCTGGAAAGCATATCTGGGTAGCAAACACTTTTCTTTGGAGGAAAATCCACTCTGGTTCTCTTGGAATACCTATTTCTCCAGTTTCTGTACCTACTTTTTTTGGAAAAGATCAGAATAAAATTCCCCTGCTTCTGTTTGCTTATGTAAATATGCATCTTTGTACCTCTTAATTCAGGTGTGCAAATATAAAAATCACTTTTCTGATATACATCAGGCTCAACTTACATAAAATTACTTTTACAATTACTTTTTTGCGTTTCAAGGCAACAAATGAAATAACAGCTGTGGTGCACAGAGATACCAGAGGTGCTTCTGCCATACACCGGAAGTCTTCAGAGTGAAAGAGAAAAGTAATGAACTTTAGCTAAAAAATCATAATAAAATAAAAATCTCTCAAAGTAAGAGAAGATTCTTAGAGCTGGCAACTAACAGTTGGTAGAAATAAAGCTTCCTACTGGCAGTCAAATCAAATGTAGTAACAACTCAAGGACTCCCTGCTGCTAGCTGACAGCATGGTGTAACACACAGGGACAAACATTCACTTAAACACTGATTGCAGGGAAACGTCACTTTTCAGCTCGCCACATAGCTTTTTGGTTGCCTGTGTGTGCGTGTGTGTGTGCAGGGGGGATTTAAAACTGATGGTGTGTGGCAGGGAGGACAGGGTGCGCTTGGGAACCAGCTGAGTGAGGGGGTGGCAGAAGGATCACTTGCTTCATAAGTTTTAGTCTTGAGTCTTTTAAGACGCTCACCCTCTGATACTATTTCTGGTGTGTTCTTTCTAATCACTTTTCCAATTTAAGGAAGCTTGGCTGGCAAATTATAACTCTTCTGTTATATATCTGCAGAAAATCAGTGACAGCTGGGGGGGGAGACAGGTACACAGTGTGCACACACCTACACACTGTCTTTCGGCATTGGAAGGAAATTGCTGCTAGAAATTGAAAAATCTGATGATGTAAGCTTTGACTCAGTCTTGAGACTGAAGGCATTCTTTTGTCTTCTTTTTCCTTTTGGAAAGTGATGAATGACAGCCGTGTCTCTGACCTGTAGTACTGTCTTTCTGACTGGTGCAAGTAAAAGCTTTTGATGCAGCAGTCATTTCAGAATAATCCCTCTTTAGAAAGCCTGTTATGTTCTTGAATAAATCTTTACTTACTTTGTTGTTTTGTATTTTTATCCCATCCGTAGCTGTATGTAGCACATAATATTCTTTTGCTGTTCCAGATGATTTATCTTAGTAGAAAGAGTCCTCCCAATTAACCATTAGGTGCCTCCTGACACTTCGCCGTCTGGGGAGAGAAGCATCAGGTGGAGTCCACCTGACACCGCTGGAGTATAACCACGAGGAAAGTGTGTTCCATCACAGGAAAATGCTTAACTTCTTAATTAGTGTTTTTACTATCTTCCAACATGTGACATGAATTAAAAGTGTTAGTTGGCAGTTTGAAAACAGAGTAATAATATTTTACTCTTCCTGATCAGTATGCTGATTTTCCTGTGATGAGTCTTCGCTGTCAGATCACAGACTTCTGGTTGAAACTCTTTGGGAATGGGAAGTTTCTTGGTGCGAGTTCCTGCAGCTCCCTAGTTTTCTCTCACTGCAGAGCTGACTAGTTTGAGGTGTGTTAAGTACTGTAGCAACAGAAAAATGTGTAACATTAGGCTAGGAGCCAGTAAGGGAGAGAGGATAACTTAAGGTTTTCTAATTATATGACTTAACTTCACAAACATACATGAACAGCAGCCGTGTTCTAACTGTAAAAATGCTACAAACACAGGAGAAAAAGAGAAACCTTAAATAATATATATACAAAAATATGTACAAAATAGAAAACCATACGTTTCTTTTATGTATAACTTTCAGGCATTTCAGAGTGATTTTTATTTAACATGCCATCTGATCCTTGTGTTGCCTTCTCTTAAGTACTTGCCTTTTTTTTTTGGTTTTTTTTTTTTGAGTGTTTGAAACCTGAAATATCAGAGCATATAAAAAAGCATCTTTTTCTAGTTGAAATAAATATATGAAATCTGTTGAACTAGCTGTCGTTTCTGCAGGAAACTTTATGTGGTGGTGGCCTGCTAGTAGTAGTGCATGACACAGCTAGTAGCATATTTGTTGCATATACATGTGCAAAAATAAAGGTCCGATTTGTGTTTTTGATAGGAGGTTGTTTGGTTTTTTTTTTCCTTTCAGTTGGAGGTTGGTTTCTTTGTTTGTTTGTTTCTCTAAGTATTGCAGTGACATACATTGTGTGGGTTGGACAGCTGTGTTACTGAGGGCTGGAACCTCTTCAGATGTGTGGTGGTTTGGCTCAGAAGTGAAAGATCTTTGAATATTCTTCCCTGTTTACTTTTTGTTCCCAGAAGAGTACCTGATGTAAAGAAGAATAATTTTGCAGTCTGAAAAGATTTAAATTCTGTTGGCTAGAAGTGCTTCAGCTTTTAAATTCAGAAGAGTAATGTTACGGTCTGTCAAACCTTAGGATCTGTATGCTGCAGAGCTTGTGCATGTCTAAGGAGACATTTAATTAAACCAGCATTAGTGCATCTATACAGACTTATTAAAACACTTAGTTTGTCTCAATAATATTGATTAAATGGCAGTAGTTTGTTTAATCTAAGTGTATTTTTGCTATTACTGCATTACTTCCAAGTAATCAGGGTAATAGTCATCATCAGTGAAATATCACGTTAGTTATGAAGTAATTCCATAAGAATTGATTTAAACTTGGCAGGAATGGAAGGCTTTGTCATATAGTGCCAAAGCCTGATTTGGATTATTAGAATGAGAGTTTTAAACATAATTTCTGTTCGTACAAACAGGGTGTGTTTTATAGGCTTATATGTTATTCCATACTCTTGAGTATCCATTATATGAGGGAACACCTCAGACAGTTAATTATGCAAAACATCATGTTAGTAATTACACAGTATTATTATGCATTTAACAGTTTTATTGATTTGCCAGTTGCTCACTTAGAGTATTTAGAGCTATAAACAAGAGATGCTCATCCTCAGTTGAAATAGGTCCAAGGAAATGAGCTAAAGATAAATGACACTAGTATGCATTGTTGCATCAGATGTAATCCTTAAATGTAGAAGCTGTCAACAATGATAATTTGCAACACATTGGGGTATCTCAGGATCATTTCATCCTTGTTAACAAAGTTTATCAACCAGGAAGCACAAGGAATCAATGTGAAATAGAAAGGGAAGGAATGATGGATATTTATGTACTGGAAGGGAAGTTAAAATAATTCCCCCTCATTTTGGAGGGTCTGCAAGTAGTTGCAAGTCATCCACTTTAAAAATATGCTTTTTAAAAGCAGCACAGAAAAACTAAGTGCAGCTTCTCGGAAGAGGTGCAAATGTGAAGGGCCTCAGATAATGGCTTGTTCTGTTAAACTGAGAATTGCCATGCAATAGTGTAGTCTTCCCCTTTTGTGTGTCTAGGAGGTGCTGTAGCAGAGCTTGGTAGATTGCACGTAGAGCAATAATAACCATTTGGGAAGCTGGATCCTGTGTTAGCAGTCATCAGCAAACTCTGGCCACTGTTGGTAACAACGTGGAGGTTTCAAGCATTACTTCTGTTCCAGCTGCTAGTGGCTATGACAGATGCTCTGGGAAAAAGTCATTGCCTTGCTTTGCATACCCTTACTAAGGTGAAGTGGTGAAGGTTTCAAGGTTATCTAAAGGAAAGAAGAATTTACAAAACGGACAATGAAACATTCAACATTTAGTTTTTTTTTTAAAAATCCCAAACAAAAAACCCGCCATCGCCTTTCCGGTTTTGCACAGGGTGATTGCACACATTTTCATTAATGAAGATCTAATGTGTAATAGCAGTTTTGTTTGTGCTTGCATACTTTGCAATCAATGAGCTCATCCACTAGGTTAACCAAGCAGGCTTTATGATATTTCTTATTAAAAGAAGAAATGCTTTCTTTTCCTTCCTCCAACTAAGCCAGTGCACCTTAATGCAATGATGATATGTTAGACCCAGCAGTTGTCAAAGCATCGTATTACTGTGATGCCATAATGACACCCTGTCTCCGTAAAGTAGTCATGTTTTCTCAAATCACACGTTGCACCGTTGATTTCTGACATGACACTTCATTCAGTCACTTTCCTTTTCTTCAGCATCTCCATTCTCTGACAATAGCAGCTGGTGCCCATTTTCCGATGAAGTTATTCACATTTTGCCACTTTACTAGAGTGCAATTATCTGAAGCAGAAAAAAAAAGCTCAGTGTAAAGCAGCTAGGCTGAATTTGTTACTCAGCTCTTCAACAGGACCCAGGGAAAGTCTTGAGTTGTTACCTTGGGCATTGGTGTAAGAAGCAACATTTTCATTTGCTTCCACACAAACATTTTTTCCCTCTTAAATTCAGAGGAGCAGAGTATGGGAGAACACTGGAACATGCTACTGTTTTATTTGCTTCCACACAAACATTTTTTCCCTCTTAAATTCAGAGGAGCAGAGTATGGGAGAACACTGGAACATGCTACTGTTTTTTGTCTACTGCTTTTGGTATAGACCTGTGAAATAATACTGAAAGTAAGCACAGTATTAGGGAGTAAATGTGGTGTTCTGTGGTCAAGGCAAGGAGCTGGCTTCAGTTCCTGACACTGCTACAGACTTACTGTGTCATCTAGAACAAAAGTTTCTTTCATGCACTGGTTTTCATAGTTAAAGTATGAGGAAAATAAGTTAAGACTTTTCTGGTTGACTTCCCTGTGAGTTAAAGGAATGTAATAGAGAAGAGTCAGGTGGATTGCACTGTTAGTGTAAAAAGTACTTAGGTGTGCATAATAACACCTGCCTTGCTCATGCTCCCATGTAGTAGCTGTCATTAAAAGTGTCAACTTATAGCAACCCATTCTGACTTTTATGGAAATAAGGTAATTCTGTCTTCAAGAAAAGAAAAACCTCTTGAGCAGGTAAAAGTGGACTTTTTTGTGAGGTAAAGGTGCTCACTCTCATGATTGTGAATAATTACTACTCTCACTGAAACCACCAGCACAGCTCTGAAATAGCAAATGATGCTGCACTCAGAGCTTTTACTTCTTGAAAAGTGAGTGTGAAACCTGTTCATGGATTGTGAAACGTTGGCCTATTCCTTTGTTGTCCTTTAGGTTTTGATAATAAGGGAGATAAGGGAGAAGTAACTTTCTGAACCAATTGCATGTATGGGTGGAATATAAAAAGCTCCCAGTGCCTTGAATGGGAAGACTTGCTTTTTTTTAGGGCTATATACTATAATCAGATGCAGTTAATTTTTGCACTCCACTTGCATATTGATACTGATTTAGCCAGTGTCAGCACTGTCAATATCATTAGTAATGTGGCAGGTAGATGGAAATATGAATGTGATTGCATTAATAAATTCTTAATATATTCAACCTTTCATAAGCACATGGCATTACAATTTATTCATTATTGTTTAAGACCATTTTAAAGCAGGAGTTGCATTTTGAAGTGCTCTGTCATTCTGTCTTTCTGCCAGCAGTGACTATTCAGGTCTTATTTAAACAAAGAAACTGAAGAAAATTCACTCAAGATGTGAACACTAATGCCTATTACTTGAGTAATATTGCATATTACTGAGCCTTGCAGCACCCTGTGTAGTTTCTCATATATATGGGCATGGAAATGCTTCTAGAGCCAGTGAGTTACTTTCTCTATAGTTACTGAAAGGAAAGTTAACTGAGAGCAACCAATTGCTAGAAAACTTACCTGTGAACAGCCCACCACAAATGGAGCTGCCATTTATTTGACTTAAAATCTAGTATAGGAAAAAAAACAACCCCACCAAGGCTTTAAAATAAATACAGTACGTTTTTATATGACACGTGTTATTTCTATTCATAAACCTTAACTAAATTTAGATTTTTATTAATCCAATGTGACCTAAAAATTTTGCATTAACAGCACAATGTGGAATTCGGCTTATTCTCTTTGAATGCAGATAAAGCCATCATCTTGAAAATAGCTCTTTCTGACAAAAAGGTGTTCTTTTGAAATAACGTATTATTCACTACATTCCTCTTAGACTTAATGTGAATTTTAGTGCCTCTAATTTTAGATTGAAGTGAGGTCTAGAATAAAACCCACTGGCTGACAATTGAATTTATAGATAGTTGTGAATATTTCAGGCTTGAATAATAGAGCTGTAGAATTTCAGACACAGAGAGGAAGAGAGAATTAAGCTCCAACAGTAGTTTTAGACTGTAATGCAATGGTGTCTAGGAATTCTTCAGTGTAACGAGCTAAGTAGTAATTAGAAGGGAACTGAGGGAGGGATTTTACAGATCTAGCTTAGGCATTATTCCAAATGTTCAGCATGATAATTTGATGGTGGTCCCAACTGCCATCCATATAAGATGGCTCGTGACTTACTTTCATGAACGTGTTAGAGTAAGGAAGGAGTGAAAGCAGTAGGTGTCTGCCCACCCACAGCTAGTACCCAGCCTTGTCTCTGGTTCACCTTCTTCAGGAGACTGGAAAAGTTTTTCCAGTCAGAGTCAGGGACTGTTGGTTTCGCTTGTGCTTGAAATGGTTAATGATTTAACTACACTTGTACTTTGCCAGCATTCACCCGTCCTCTTTGTACTGCTTAATCTGTGGCCAAAAGCAGCTCTGTCTTGGTTAGCACCAGGACCTGATACTTCAGAAGGATCAGCAGACTGGTTTTAGCCTAAGCAGCATTGGTGAGCAGATTTTAATGTTTGTAGAACTGAGATTATATCTTGGTTCTGACGACTTGGAATGGGAAATACCCACTTTTGCACTGGCTAAGTGAACGTGCACACGTTTCGACAGGTAATTGAAAGTGGTTTTTCTGGGAAGGGTGACATTTGAACTCATTGTTGCACAAATTAGAAAAAAACAAAAAAAGGCAGTGAGTGGGAGTTTTAGACAAGAAAGTGCCATCAAGGTGGTTATGGCAGACTGTACTCTAGTCAGACAGACTAGTGACTCCTAGTGCTGTATTTTGTGACTTCATACGATGAGTCTCAGCAGCAGGGAGGTGAAAAGAAGACCAACTACCTATTTAGTCAATAAAGGGACCTTAGCGTATAGAAAAATAATGTAAAAAAAAAGTTGGTAGAATGTGGAAGTTAATTGGTCTTTTTAAATTGTAGCTATATAAAATTCAGTGTCAAAGAAAGGGAGAGACAGAGAGCCACCATGTTTTAGAACCCTAATAACTTCCACCTCTAGTCTAAGATAATGTATGGGAGAACTGTCCAGTAATTATAAGGTGATAAGTGGAGTGGTGGTGTAAGCACTCTAAATTTAAAGGAATTCACAGAGCTGCTGTAAGTCAGTGCCGATCCGCTTTCTTTCAAACGTTGACTTGAGAAAAGTGCTTAGCCTGGAGTGCAAGTAGAGAGACAAGAGAGAGCTATGTATTAATTACAGCACTCATTAACAATGATGGCTACAAGGCAGCAGATGCAGAAGAAAAGGCAGACGCTACTGCAGGCTGGCAAGGGGATTTCCCCCCCTCCAGTTCTTGAGGAAAGGACAACACAAGCAGGTGGTCCAATGTAATAAGATATTTTCATGGCTTTAACCTTCCCATTTCTTTGGTGTATTTGCTGACACCAGATAGCTTGCTCTATCCCCCTCCCCAAAGAAGTATAGATTTGAAGTCTGTAGGGTAACATTTCTATACATCAACCCAGTTGTTTTCCAAATTCATGTGTTGTTTGTTTTCAATATAATTTTTCAGTAAAAATCACAACAATGGAGAGGTCCTAAGTAAAATTAATGGGCACTGATGTTAGGGTAAATCTAAGCAGATATTTTTAATGAAGGGTCAGGCTTTGATCTCAGTTAACCTCATTGGAAAGGAAGCCAACACTCTGGATTTATGTCTGTTTTCCACTTCAGAATTTGATTTCAGATCTTGAAGTAGATTTTTTTTATTTTTTTTTTTATTTTTTTTTTTTAACATGAAAAGGTGAAAAATTAAAAGACCAGATCTCCAAAATTACTTTTGAAAATTCAGTAAGTCAAATGGTCTGGACTCGTTCATTTACTTTGAGAACGTGAATCTATAGCTCCAATCTATAAGCAGCTTACAGGCTAGTTCCTTTTAGGCTGAAAATGTTTCTAGAGAAATGCTCATAACTGTCTTTTCTACCTTGGCAGCTTCTGGAAAGTCAGGAAAATTCTGAATAGCCATGTGCTGCTGTGGTCTCAATTATACCTGTAGAGTATGGATATAATATCTAATGCTGTACTTTCTAATTAGTATTTTGGTCCCTTTCGTCCTTAAAGTATGTTTAAACAAAAAAACAAAAAAACTTGAAGATGGAATAGACAAGATGTTTTTTCCCTGTGGAAAGCACTGATTTGTCAGATGAAATGTTGCACGGTTTTATTTCAGATGCTTAATTCTGAAAATGTGTAAACAGAGAAGTAAGACAATCTCACCTTCTGAAAGACAAAAGTTCTATCTGAAATTTCCTCTAATGTATTTTTTTTTTTAATCCAAGAATGGAACAAGTAAAATGTCAAATCCTATAGAGCTGCAGATATATGGGATAGTGGCATAGTTATTACTACTTAGTCTGAGGATAATGGCTAGAAAGTAATTGCAGCCAGAGCTGATGAATCATTTCACTTAGATTTTGGGAAAAGGGAGTCCAGCCTTAATTATTTGTTAGAGTTCCCAGTTGATGTGCTACTCTGTTACTAAATAGCTGTACCTATAATAAAGCAATATTAATAAAGAAAAAAAAGAAAAGACTGTTGGAGACTTGCTCTTCAGTTCTGTGATCAAATCCATAGATGATGGATATGTATTTCAGTCAAATGCCTTAGCAAATACTAATTATAGTGCAGAACATTTATGTGATCAAACTTGAAAATTTTTGTTCCTGATAATGATGGAATTTACAGAAAGTACTGAGGGAAAAAAAGGAGACATTTAATATCCAAGCCATCTACTAGGATTTTAAAATTTTTTTTACTCTCTAGATGGCAATTTAGTGTGTAATGTTGACACATAGCCTAGAGAGCAAGTGGGGAGGACAACAGACGGGTTTGGTCTCTTTAAAGTTTTTGTTTACTGCCTGTCTGGAGCTTTGACAAAGCTCTGTCATGCCCTTATGCTGATTACCTTCATGTAGAACAAGAGGTATTGACTAATGAATGAATGATGTGCAGTCCCTAACCCTCCCAGAGCAGCCTTAAAGAGCACTGTCTTTAATACACAGATTCTTCTTTCTCTCTCTCCCCGCTACAGGCTTCTCTGCAGAATGTCAAGCAAAGATCGACACATTGATTCTAGCTGTTCGTCGTACATCAAGACGGAACCGTCGAGCCCCGCCTCTCTGACGGACAGCATCAACCACCACAGCCCTGGTGGCTCCTCAGACGCCAGCGGGAGCTACAGTTCCACCATGAATGGACATCAGAATGGGCTGGACTCGCCTCCCCTCTACCCTTCTGCCACAGGGCTTGGAGGCAACGGGCCTGTCAGGAAACGGTATGATGACTGCTCCAGTACCATCGCCGAAGATTCACAGACCAAGTGTGAATATATGCTGAACTCGATGCCCAAAAGACTGTGTTTGGTGTGTGGTGACATTGCGTCAGGGTACCACTACGGAGTGGCTTCTTGCGAGGCCTGCAAGGCTTTCTTCAAGAGGACAATTCAAGGTTGGTTATTCTTTAAACTTCTTTCTTTTGCTCAAAGTGAACTAGTACAGGCCATGACTGAATCCTGTTAGGACTTCAGAATGTACCGTTTCATTCTTCATAGTGTTTGATCCTACAGATGATGCTACTCCTGAAAAAGCTCTGTTGGGCTTCTCTGGGAGTTTGGCCTGTCGTTTTAAGACCACTTCCATGTTTATTTTGATTATGAGAACCAGAAAAACACTGGAGCCATCAAGTGCACATTCAGACCTGTTTTCTTTGAATTTCTCATAGGTTCCTATGAATGATTATTGCAAAGAAAACTTGTTATTTTCATAAATGCCTCTTGAACGTACCTCACGGCTGGCACACAGGGGTTGTGTTTGTGCGTTGATCTTGGTTATACCACTACCATGCTTGAAGTGTTACAGAAATCTGTTTATTTTTGTTAAAGCACCAGTGCATTTAAAATCTGAACCAAATGCTTTGTGCAGTGTATTAATGGCTGGTATTTCACCAGTATGACATACAGTGGCTGTAAACAGGTTCAACATATATCTGTGAAGTCACGTTCTAAGTAGAGTAGGTTGGCAGCTAAGGTTTCTGCCCAGCACTTTTTGCTCATCTGCTCTTGCTGCCTGTTACAAATACTCCATATATTTTGGCATAAATTAGTAGGAAGGGGTTAATTTGCATGACCATTGGTTTGCAGAACCAATGGAAATAAAATAGTCTTCTACTTTGATTTAGATATCATCCTTCCAAGTAAAATTGAAGGTGCTTTATTTAAAGAACATGAGGCCAAGCTTGGCCTGTACAGGAATATAGTGTCACATTAAATTAAATTCAAACTTCAGAACATAAAATTGGGTTGCTAAGCCCAAATTTAAGCTCCTCAGTAAAACCTGCTTGATTTTCATAGATATTGGTCACCTGGAATTCTCAGGGCAGACAGTGCAATCTGATTGTATACTTTACTTTATAAATATGAGCTATGATAAGAATCATAAAATTATTTTCAACTTATAATTTCAAATAACCCAACATCTGAAACACTTGGGCAAGATTTCTTAAAAACAGTACTTCCAGATTTAATGTGAATTTATGAGCAAAATTATTGATTGTTATTTTAATTTATCAATTGCTGAGGCAGTGGCCATTTTATTCTCCTCTTGTCCATTTTACTATTGGGGTATTTGGCCCTTCTACCAGCATGAAGTGTACCCATTTTCTGATGACCATCCAACCACTAAAAAGAAATATCAGACATTAGTTGTTCTAATGGGGCTGAGTGTTGAAATTTTTGCACCCCATAAGCAAACGTCTGTGAAGATTCCTGGTGGCTTGAGCTTGTATGTAAAATGAGTGCATATACAGAAACAGTATGCTTGTTTCAAGTCTTTGTTTAAAAAAAAAAAAAAAAGAAAGAGGCAGGTGATTTTACTTGACCTTCAAGAATGCTTTCATAAAAACTAAAAATGTTTCCACTCAAGTATTTCATATTTTATTGTTGCTAAACTTCAAGCACCAACTTCAACTAGCAGCTGTTTTTGTAAATGGCATTTAATTGCTATATGATAGCTCTCCTAGGAACAGAATTGATTCACAATTATTTTAGTTGGTTTTGAGCATGAAAAAATGCCACAGAAATGTTAACTAATTAAAGTGTTGACTTCTGGCAGTAATAGGTAGCCTGCAATTTTACACCACATCACAGACAGCAACTTTCTGGGCATGGAAGCACAAGACAAGGACGTCATTCTCCAGATTAGCAACCTGGACTTGGCCATGCAGCTCAAGTTAGAACTGGCAGCTGTGCACAAAGTCTCAATAGGGTTAGAACACGAGCTGCATCAGCAGGTCACAGTGCTGTGAAGACAAAACAAAATATGTGGTAAGGCAAAACCAGGCATCGAATGGAAAAGCAATAATGAAGAAACTAAGAATAGGAAGTATGTTACCATCATAATGTCATGGCAGCATCTTCGGTGCTGACTAAACTGACACAAGTACTGGAGAGTTTTCAGATACCATCCAAAACAGTGGAAGCTGCTTCCTTTGCTGAATCAAACTATGGACTGTGATAGGTGACAGAAAGTACAGAAGAAAAAGATTCTCTTCATGTTTTGAATGGAGAAATTCTACACTTAACCTTGCGTGAAGAATCATTCCTCTGCTTTTTTTCTTTGCTCTAAACGATAGAATTTAGTAGTCTTAGATGTTGTTCTTGCCTGTACCATCATTTTACTTCCTGTTTCATAGCAGTCTTTCTCTGTTTGTTTTCATAATAAGTTAATTACTACATAACTGCAAATAAGAAAAGAAGAAAAGAGAAAAAAAGCAACCCCAAGAAATATATAAATACGGAACAGTAAACCAGGCTTCCTTAAGAGTCAACTATTGTAACTGTATCCTATGTTAGGTTAATGTCTTTGCTCAAAAATTGCATATTTTAAATGCTAATAATTTAACTGTTAATACCCAAAGCTTTCTTCTCTATCATTCAGGATTTACTAAATTAGCTGAGACTTGGAGAACTCAAGTGACACTCCTGTTGAACTCATGAGCCTGACTTCAGGGCAACATAGGCTGATAGTTATATTATGAAGCACATCTTGGGATCACATCAGACCTTATGTCCTTTCCACTAAGTCAATGGGAGACTTTGAATTCTTTCCATTTCAAAGGAGTCTTTTGAAATCTCAGCAGGTGGAAGCCACAGGCAGCTGCTCAGAGAGCTACCACAGTGTCTGTGCACCACCACCATCTTATATAAGACAGATATGCATCACAGGATACCCAGTAGCCCCTTACAGGAGACAGGAGTGATGGGGATGATCATTCCCTTCCAGGTGACAGCAATTCATTCTAGAAAATGCCTGTTCCTGGCCAATGAAATTTCTATTCTTTTCTTCCAGTCTGTTGCAATCCCCACTAATTTTCTTGAATGTAAAGAAACTAAATGAACCTTGTCTTGACCTAAAAGAAGGAGTAATTTTGTCTTTTTTGAATATATATATTTTTGGCATAGCACAGAAAAACATTTTGGGCTATGGCAAAGAATGCACAGATTATGAGAGAAATAAATATTAGAAAAAAAAAGAAATCAGAAGTTACTCCTAAAAAAAAACCAACCCCAAAACCCAACAAAACCCACCGCAAAACAACTCAGTATGTAAAATTTGTGTCTTTTGAGGTCATAGTAGAATCTAGTGATGTTCTGCCCCCTTTTGTGACATAAAGGGATGGAAGAATTGGATGTTGTCTCTGCTCAGCCTAGTACTCAAGTCAGCTGCAGCTGAGTTTTTTTCACCCACATAATGGGTGCTTTCAAATGTTTCACAGAAGCCCACACATAGCCAAATATCCCCAAAACTGGCTTAACATCAGGGATAGCAGAAAATAGCAATCTCTAAAAATAGTTACAGGTCCATTGATTTTCAGAGTCTCTCCACAGTTTTTGCTGTGCACTGTATTATCTTGAAAACTCCAAGGTTTCATTACAAGAGAAAAAAAGAAATTTTGGTTGTCAGCTGGTTGCAAAGTCTTGTGTTTAGCACAGAGGTGATGTGGTTACTGGATATTTTTTAGGGGATATTTAGTGTAAATACATTTCTCATTTTTATTTCCTCAGTTATCATAAAGTACACATTTTGCATTAATAATTTGTAATTACTTAAACATTTCTGCTAGTAAATTGAAATATTATTCTTGCTTTCAGTAGGATGATAGAATTTAGAGAATCAAAGACAGATTATTATTTTGTTTTATTTTAGCCTTCATCTCTCTTAAATAACAGCCTGCATCTAGACAGCCTTCTTCATTCCTCATTCCAAATCTTCAGGGCTGTCATATTTGGACTCTTTAAACTGGTATGAAAAGGCAGTGTGCAGAGCCTAGGTATGGATATGCTGCCTACTTGTTAAGGTTTGTTACAAAACTGTTAGACCTTACTGTTTCCTTGGACAGTGTTTGAATTTTCCCTACGAAAGCTGAAGTATTTTCCATTCAATATTCCTTGTAGTTCTTGTGTTTTGATTTTTTTGTCTATACATTTATTTTTTAAGGAATAATTGTTGGATGAGCAGTATTGAGATAGCAATCTTCTGTTTATCTACAGAGTGAATAAAGCAGTAGGTAGTAAGGAGCCCTGCAATCATAACCTCACTGTAGATATGGTGCTTAAAGACATGGTCTAGTGGTGGATTTGGCAGCATGCTAGGTTAATGGTTGGACTTGATATTCAATATCTTCTCCAACCAAAATATCCTAAGATTCTGTGATTCAAGAGATTTATCCCTGACAGCTGTTGCCTGTGCACTTTTCCTAACAAAACCAGGAAATAGTCCATCCTGGGAGTACTGTTGTCTTTTGAGTGACTATGTGATCTAGACTTAAGTCTGTCATCACATTTTATGCTTCACCTGTATGGTTATGCAGAAATATATTTCATATTGTCTTCAAAGCCTGAGCAAACTAGAAGCTAGTTTAAACTGCTTTGTACTTTTTTCACATTTTTGGTTACTCAAAATTGATTTTAATCCCTTTAGTGTTCAAGTTTTTCAACCCTCTTTAGGGTGTTTACCCATTACTGAGCCAGTTTCATCTAAATGCACATACACTTTACAGAATTATTATTTTTTTTTAATATCTGGCAGTTTTAATCAGGAAGTTAGAGATAGCTACGTAAATACAGACAAAGTGCCATTTAAAATGGGCAACATAGATTTTGATTTGAAGTTGCACATGACAGAAGTGGCTTTCAAAGGTTAATTTAAATCTCTCAAAGCTGACTTGTGTAATACCATGCAACGTTTTTGTGGAGGAAATGAAAGCAGATTAAGTACAATTTTATGGCTTTTCAGCATCTTTACTGGTAGCTAAGATTATAGTTTTTTATAGAAAGATACAGTGGAGGCTTGCATCTTGGTGCAGTAATGTGTGAACCTTGGCTCTGATGCGAAGATGGCAGCTCTCCAGTGAACCTAACACTAAATGTCACCTGAATCCATCATTACCTGATTAAATCATTCACCTTCCTTATATAAGTGAAAGTCTCTGCATCAGCATTTCTTTCAAAGAATATTTTAAGCAAGCAGTGATAGATACCTTCCCTTTCCCGCTGATTTCTCTCTGCTTATGGACCAACCAAACTAATGAGCAAGTATTTTTAGTTCCTTCCAACATGTTTTTAATCCTTTCATAATGTCATTGTGTAACTATGGCAGCCAAACAAGATGAGACAATAAAATATAAACACACTGAAATCTGAGAACGAGAGAGAAGCTTCGAAGTATACAGATGGTTCTGTCCTTTTTGCTGTTTCTGCTTTCCTTACTGCCTTGTAAATTATATGCTGCATTTAGATTGTTAGAGAATAAGAATGAGCATCCTGATTTGTGTATAATTATTTTGAACCCATCAAAAATATTCAAAAAGAGATTTGGTTTACAAATGGCTCGGGTACAGTGGTATGTATCAATGCCATTATAATTAGCTCTGGATATCTATTTGTTATAAACATTTCTGAAAGCTTCCAGCCCACTTATAAAGTTCTGCCTAGCTTGAAAGTAGAGACATGTGAAGTATTAGCTAGCAAGTGATTTATTTTAATGTTTCTATAACTTTTTAATGATGTTTTTTTATTGATGTGATAGTAATTTTGTTTGCAGCTTTACAGACTAAGATGTTACGTGTGCTCATAAACAAACAATGACAATTTTCTATGCTAACTTGGTAGGATATATCAAAATTAGCCTAGATAAAATACTGCTAGAGACAAAATGTAGATGGTTCAGTCTTTTAGACTTGGACTATTCTTCAGTGATGCCCAGGTGGTAGAGGATCAGTTCTATTTGTGTCTTTAACATTGATTCTCTCTTAAGATGATCTAAATGCCCTTCCTTTCTGTTGAAGATGCAGCAGTTGACTCCAGTGGTAATCAAGGGTGGTCAGGCCTTTACAAGTGTCATTAAGCACCTCTAGTACCATCCTAATTTAAAAATATCATGATTTTTAGGGTGCTGGAAACCTGTTATGTAAAGTTAGAGGATGATGCAAAAATGTCATGCATCCAAACCAATTATCATCAGTTTTGTACATTTTTATTTTGAATCTCCAGCCCTATTCCTTTCTAGGATTAAAAGAAAAATAATTAGAAAGTATATTTTAGAGGTTTAGAATATAGAGGTATGTATTATAGTTAAGTAATGTAGTACCATGGCTTCTTTTAAGCAACTCAACGTAGGGATTTCATTTTAAATATACTTCCAGGTTGGGTATGTCCCTCTATCAAATACTGTCTTCTACTGGAGAGTTATTTAAAAGCTAGCTGCTTCTCCTGAGTTTCTTGTTGTAACAGAGAAGGAAATAGAAGCCAACAGAGACATAAGTATAGTGCTTTATGCCTGGTCCTATCATCTTAAAAAATATTTAAGACATTTAGGAACCAAATTTTTACGTGTTCTGTAGCTCTACATGCTCAGTATTCTTTCTGAAGTCATCTGTGTGAAAAATTGTGAATATAGTCAACTTCAGGCTTCATCAGCTCTAGATGACATATAGCAGGTTCATAGGTCTCCAATTCATAGAGCTATCTAGAATATCAGGTGAATCCATATAAGGATTTGTCATCCAAAACTGGATTCATTTACGTTCAAATCCAACCTCATTCCAACAAGATCCCCTTTCTGAAACTTTTTCCATAAGAGTACTTGTGAAAATATTTACTCATGCCTAAATTCATTTTCGTTCTGTCTGCAAAGTAGGGAACAGAGTCTGCAAGAACTGAAACTTTGACCTCAGAGAATGTATTTTTACTTTCTTCAGTTCACCTTTGCTAAGACCTCTAAATATCGAATACATTTTTAAGTCCATCTGGGACTTTATCCTTCTTTCCTAAGTTAGCTGGTTACTCTTTGTTTCCAACAGCACCTGCTTCTCCTCAGTTTCTTAGGAACTATTCTGTTGTGGTTGGGTTACCTATCAAGACATGTGACCTAACACACCCTAATTCACTCTCTGTGTTGGCTTTGATTCTCCTGTCTCTCTAAGACTTCTCTTTTATTAATTCCCAGAGGACCTGTGGCTGTACTTCTAGCTGCCTTTCATTTTCCAGAATTTTCATGTGTGCCAGTCCATGGACAAGCAGGTGGATTTCTTTGGGTCTGTCACCCAGAAAAGGGAGCATGAAGGTGGTACCTGAGGGTAACCTTATTGCAGAAAGACTTACGTCCACCAGTGCAGTAGCCTCTATTAAGAGTAATGAGAACACTTGTTTTTTAAATACAAGTTTTTGAAAAAAGCTATTAGGGCTGATAGGTTACAGAAGCTCAAAGTGAAAGTTTGGGAGAAAAATGGGGCATTATTGAATATTAATAAGGAGCTACTGAAATACAGTTTCACGAGCTGATTATAGCATAAAATTACCACATTGTAAGAATAATTAATTCCCCTGTGTTGGTTGTTAGTTGGTGGGGTTTTTTCATTTTTAATTTTTATTTATTTATTTATTTTTCTCTGGGTCTGTATTCCCACACCAGAAAAATTTCAGTACTGATCTCTTCATCATTCCCTCTTCTTGTCTAAATGGCTCATGGCCACTCTTTTGAAACATGTTTTCAACCTGTATTTTGGTCTTCCACATGTCTTTTACTTGTCCAGATGTTTTCTGAGGATATTCCAATAGCTCATAGTGGTCCTTTGGCATCTTTAGTGTTATAATATCAAATTGTCACAGTGTGAAAGGGAAGCAAAAGAATTGTCTTCTGCAGCTTCTGTTCTTGTCAGTATTTTTGCAAGAGAGGCTTCTCCTTCAGCCTGTCCCACAGACTGGATCCAATTTCTAGAGCCAGCATCACACTCTTGATATCTGTGGGCTTCTGAAGTTGTATCTGTTGATGACAATAAATTAATTTGGGATAAGATACCAAGGCATAAGGCCTGCTTCTTTCAGTGGCTTCTTTGTCATGGTTCTCACTCCTTCTCTTCTGTTCCATTGAGTGTCACTGTCACTTCCATTTAAGCAGCCAAAACAGTCTCAAGAATCTTGGCTAAGTCTGCTGGATTGCCTGGCTTTTATAAAGCCATGGAGTAAGTGCCTGTAAAACGGGATTATCACTCCGCAGCTCATTCACATTACCTCCAGACTCTCATATATGAGATGAAAAAAAATGGTATCTTGGCCCACTTACTCTTGAACTGTGTGTGAAGCCTGAAGCACCTAAAAACAGAGCACTGGTTAGGCAGCATATGTTTTAGCAGTTCACCTGCTATCTCAAGGTCAGATGGCATCAAATTTTTAGTGAGTCAGTTGCTCTTGGTAGGCACAGTGTGTTAGAAGTATTTTCTCATCTTTTGGTTAAGATAATAAAATTAAGCAAATGAGCAGGAAAAAGGAACTCTCTTAAAAGAAACATTCCTCAGGGCATGAGGAGAGAAAAGGAACTCATGATGGCATAACTCCTGTTGTATTATTATATAGTACAGGGCTGTGTGTTTGGGGACTGAAGATTTAACGTATATTTTTATTTTCAAGCGTCGTACTAATTTACATTACTCAGCTCTTTAACTGCCAAACTGTTGAAGTTCATTACGCTACTGAAAGGAATACACAAATTATTCCCTGGCACTTCAGGCAGAAGTTTTACATATACACTGTTATTCTATCAGCCAGCTAGCTGCACAGTTCTATTAAGGAGTAAGTGAGAAAATGATATTGCCTGCAAACTAATTGTACAAAGGACTCTGAAATAAGTAATCAGAGGCTGGACCTTTCTGAAAACCAGCCAGGAGATATAAATTGCTCAATTGTTCTTGTCAGGCCAGCTTAAAGACTTGGAGCTGCCATGTTGATTTTGTTCACTTTATAACACAGCTGCCTCTTCAACTGCTGACAGGACTGGGCAAACTCAGACTATATATACCCCTACTAGCTGATCAGTTTCAGCCTTTGGCACCATGCAGTAGATAAGTAAGTGATAAAGCTTCCTTCTGAATCTTCTTTATTGAAATAAAATGCAGTTTTGAGCATCTTGAGTAGGTATAGTGTACCTATGAAATCATACAGTTTTCCAGACACTTAAAATAGTTTCTTTATTTTTAGTGTATAGAAGTAAATAAGAAATTATGAGACCTGTAATCACCTGTCTAATGACCTGTAATGTGCAAGAAACTTAGATTTTTATGGAAAAAAGGGTATCCACTAGTACATGGAATGCTAGATAAAACACATTTCAAGTATTATATGTATCCGGGTACATATCCATTGCAAAATTTCATTAGGTTGTGTTTTTTTTTTAAGGAAAGCTCACTGATAAAAATGAAGTCTATCTGTGGGGACATGTAATGAAATACTGCATTTGTATGTGAAGTGGTGACAAAACTTTAGTTTCCTTGAATTACTGCAAGCAGAAAAATGCTGAAATGCTTCAGGGGAACCTGCTGTGGCCGTTGGTAAGATGTAGTTCTTCACTGCAGCAATAAATTCAGTTACTGTAACTCTACTAAGAGTTCAGTGGAGAAAGTTTTTCCAATATTTTCCAAGTTGATTTTCTAACATAAAAATGAAGATCAGACATATGCTGTAAAATACAATTTGTTAAAGTAAAGCAGCCTAAATTGATAAGAGAAGATTCCCCCTCTAAGTTAAGACACTGGAATCTAAGTGACTGGAATAATAGCTCATTTTAGAGTTCTTAAGGTGGCAAGATTTTGCAGGAAAAATAAGTTATATTTTTTGTGCATAATGTACTGCACACTATATACTCTTGCTATGTTTCACAGATTTTTTGCAAAACTGAAATGTCAGCGAATGGATCAGAAGTGTCTACTTAAGGAAATAAGCAATCTTGTATTTTTCAGGGTTTAAATACTACTTTTTGATGTTAACAATCTTTACCTTTGTTTTCTATGCCTTTGCACAAGGGCCTTGGCAGTACTGGGGGTGCCTCCTCTGCCTCAGTACAGAGCTTTACTGCTTGAAGTTTTTCTGTTGGAATCTGGATCTTGGTTATGATCAAGATAATTTCTGACCACCTGCAAAGTTATCTTTGATCTTGTGTTTCTTATTCCCTTTTTCTCTTATCTAATGGTTTAAAACTTGAAGAGAGATTTAGGTTAGACAGTGGGGAAAAAATTCTTCCCTGTGAAGGTGGTGAGATGCTGGAACCTTTGCTGAGGTTGCTCAGCAAAGTTGTGGCTGTCCCCTTCCTGGAAGTGTTCAAGGACAGATTGGATGGGGCCTTGGGCAGCCTGATCAAGTGTTCAAGGGAGGTGTTCCTGTCAGTGCAGGGGGGCTGAACCTAGAGGGTCGTTATGGTGCCTTTCAACCTAAGCCATTCTGTGATTCTATGATTTTTTCTATAACAAGATGAAGTTCATTAGGTAAAACTTGTGAAAGGCTTTGAAGTTCTCTGTGTAGTGGTTGTGTCTTGCTAAAAATGCTGTGTTAGAGTATGATAGGATAATGTGAATCTCTTTTTGAACCCTAACCCTTACCATCCTTTCCTACATATCTTTCCAGAGGTGTAATTTCATTAACTTCACTAATGTGTATGGGAAAGAAGTTTTGCAGGAACTCTTTGTGCTGAATTTCTTATCCACCATATTCTTCAGTTTCTTAACCAGCTTTCTTCTCAGGAGCTAGGAGAGAGGACTAAACTGAACTTTAGAGTTTTGGCAGCAAGAACCACAAGCATTCAGACATACCAAGATCTGTTTTACTCACCAGCATTGCTTTCAGACAAACAGCAACATCCAGGAAGAGGAAAGCCCACAAAGGCCTGAAAAGCTTGTGCAAAGTATGCTGGTTGTGTTGGCAGAACATACATTGCACCATGCAGACCTCCCTTATCATAAATGCTTAACCAGTTTTCAATAGATGTAAGTGGTTTAAGTATTACTTACTGTTGAATTAGCAGTTGCTGAGCATTTGAGTCTTTGTGCAATCCTGCAATCCACTAATGTGATATTTAATGAGGAGACATCAGTCTGAAGAAAGGTAGTCAATATAAATCAGTGTTTACAAAGTGTGATTAACTCTGAAATATTTCATCAATGCTGCAGTCCCAGGCAGACTCTATGCTAATTACTAAAACCTTCGCATGTTTCAGGGGACTTTGATGGACCCTGAGTGCAGCAAACATGGAGCAGCAAAATTGCAATTATGCTCGGACTGTCTCTGATGACAATTTATGCATTTGGTGTGATGACCTCGTGCTTCCCAAGAGGGCAATAAACAGAATGCATTTTCATTAAGATACTAATGCACTTAATCACAGGGGGAAAGGGTTAGAAAATAAAGAAATACCTTTAAAGCAAGATGTGACAGGCCGATGAGGAAGATACTTTCTTTAAAAGTCAGTTTCCTGGTGGATCTTTTGACTGCTGCAAAGTCTATTGTACTGAACATGGCCATGGACAGTAAGGGTGTGTGGCTGTTGAGTTGATGTGGCTGTTTTGGGGGTTTTTTTTGAGGCCAGATAGTATGTTAGATGTAGATAGATGCTGCTTTGCCTAGGAAAGCTTTCTTTTAAGGATCTAGCTTGTTTCTAGGCCTTAAGGAGAGCTGGGAGAGTCAGAGGCAAACATTTTCTGCAGTTTTTGTTATTCTGACAAATTGGTAGGAACGATCCTATTTTTGATGCTTTTCAGTACAAGAACTCTGTCTACAGACTAGAGTTGATGTCCTGGCTGATAGCTCTGACCTGGCAGCCATGGAATGTGCTAGTTGCAGGGGTACCAGTTCTGGGGAGCACGGTCCAGTGCACTATGCCTGCTACTGAGGAAGAAGGGTGAAGGTCTGTAGAACCTTGGCTTAGGCTAGGGCCCTTTTTGTGTGGGATGGTACAGAAATCATAATTTCCAACTCCTATCAGCAGGAATAACCTATATAAAAGAATTTGCTAGGGACCATACAGGGAGCCAGACACAGATTTACATTATTGATGGGTTTCTTGTTTTCTTTTTTTCCATATAGCTGTCTAGACTTCTTTAAAAAAAAAGAAGTAAAAAACCCAATCCTTTACATCAGCTTTTCATTTTTACTTGAAAGGTGTTTCCTTTCTATAGCACTATTTACTTTTGATGTATTCCAACATCAAGCACAACAGCAATTGTATGAGTACTTCATACATCCATTGTGTTGGTTTTCAGTCTTTTCCTGTTCTTTCTGTTACAGGTAACATAGAATACAGCTGCCCAGCAACAAATGAATGTGAAATCACAAAGCGCAGACGCAAGTCCTGCCAAGCCTGCCGCTTCATGAAGTGTCTAAAAGTTGGCATGCTGAAAGAAGGTAAGACTGATCAGGTCAATATGTATCACTGTGCAAATGCATGCAACAATTGTAGGGCAATCAAGAAAGAGAGATTGGTAAGTGTTCTAATCAGTTATTGCAAAGGCAATTTTCATGTATAATTGTTTTTTCTGACAGTCTCACTCCATGACAGTGTTTGGAATTATGGTGTATATACATAGAGTTTAGCTTCTCTGGAATATTTCTAGCTGTATGTAGTTCAGCAAAATGTACCCCAGAATTCTGTCTTCTTCAGTAGGTAACTAGTAACAATGAAAATACATCGTCTCGTCTTGCTTAGTGCTTTAACACCATGAATTATCAAAAATTTCAATCGCCATTCTTTACCCGCTATTAGTTTCTGCTCAGCTCTGGCAGAAACATGTTCCCTCTTTTCCCTGTTTTCACTCAGTCTTCGTTTCATCAGGACAAACAAAAGACTTGCATCTCAATTAAACATGTAAAAGTATTGAGTATGTCTTCTGAAGTTACTGTAGCTACACTGGAGCAAATAATGGCATACAGAAGAGGAGAAACCACACCCTTTTTAAAATTTTTTTTTAAAGCTTGTGAAAACCTTAGCATCTCACTGTAAGTATATACTGAGTGTTTTAATTTATCAGCTACATTTTTAAGATATTGAAAAACAGATAAATGTAAGAAATGTTTCCAAGACACAGTTCTATCTCACTTGAAATCTTACTCATCTATGTCACAGAAAGAGGCAATTCTTTACATCTTGGTCACCTGCCATGTACTTCTGTTGTTAATATATGTGCAAAAATAAGCTTTTATTTGCATGCATGGTGTACATTATGGTTGTAGTGCACTGTTAACACCAAGAAAGAATAACAGAAGATGGCTTGGACTTCTGAACTGGATGACCTTTTCAAATCAGTGTAATGTTTTCTAAATATTGTCTCCGACAGAGAGTATTTTGTTTTAAGCAGCCATTTTTAAATAGTCCCATGCCATGTTGCTGACAGTGCTTTAAGAGTCAGCTTTAATAATTGTCTGACTTACGAAAATCATTTGATGCTAATTTAAAACAGTTTTAAGTGTACAGCTATCAGGGTAAAATCAAAGAACAACATAGACCAGTGGAGAGATGATGGACAAATTAGGCCTATCACGCACCTACAGACATATTCTTATTGGATTATACTTACTAAGAATAAACCTTGTTCTGTGCAACTGCTTTGGCAGATGCTGTGATCCTGTGAGCCAAATCCTGCTGTCCTTAGTCTTGAGCAAAACTCCTGTCAGATTTGCCTCAAAGAACAGCAGGATTTGACCCTCTCTTCCAGTGGTGATGGGAGGATTCTTTACTTGCCCAGATTCTCACATATCTGACCACCAGGAGGAGATATTTAAGGGTTGATTTGCATTGCTTAAACTGTAGAAGAAAAAGAATGTCTGACTATGACACCTGTTGAAAGGGACTGTGCTTCCTAACATCTTTTTTTAGTAAGTTAAAATCCCATATCATTAATAACCTAATAGGCAGATATCTGGGCAACTCCTTTTGAAATGAAGCAGTGCTAACAGAAGTATGTACAGGTAAATTGGTTTAGGTATTTTAATTAATTATTTTTAAATTTTGAGGGCACCATTACATCTCCATTAACGTATAAATATATTTAAAAATCTAGTCTGGATTGTGTGCAGCTTCTGGAACTACATGAAAAAATCAAGTGTCTCTTATACAAACAAGTAATTGTCTCACATACCAAAATTGTGTGTAAATTTGTTATGTTTCTGCTTATATTTTTGGTAACTCAAATGATTTAGTTAGACAATTCAGATGAGCATTGTGGATCAGATTTTTTGAATGAATCGTCAATATCTAAGAATGCAAATCAATTCCACAAATATTCTTAAATTTCATAAATTGTCTACTCTAAAACACATACCTTTTTCTGAAAGTTCTACAATAACAAAAATAACTAATTCATTTGAAAAGAATGTTCCTTCGTTAGCCTCACTCCTGGACACATTGTAGTTCTTCCACTCTTATTGTGATTTTTTTGTTGTTGTCAAATCAGTAAGATTTCTACTTATTTTAATTACTGAGTCATTTAATCTAGGAGATAGTTACAATGTCTTCTTTTTAATCCATCTATTAGGACAACCTAAACTAACCTACAAGGATGTTTTGTTTTCATCCCTGCTTTAGTGGCCACTTTTACTTTTGAAGCCCTACTGATACTGTTAGGCCTGTGCTTGGAACAGAGACTTTTTTGTTTTTGTTGGAAGGGAGTTTTGGAGACAGGTGTTGTTTTAACCTATGGGAAAGCCTAGATATGAGGTTTTGGCTTTGACCACATCCTTTACACACAGAATGAGGGAAAAATTATATGCTTACTTCTTTCATGTATAAAGTGGTATATAAAGTAATTGACTAGCATGATCTTACACTGAGCTAAATAATTCCTGAGGTATCTTCAACATTTCTTTATGTATGGACAAGGATTTAAAGTCCCATGCAGAATGTCAGAGATCATGCTGAAGTAAATCTATTAAAATGTAAACCTGTTCAATTCAATTACCAGTTTATAATAAAATTTGCTGCTGCAGCCTCCATGTTTGTCACAGCAGTCTCTACATGCTGATGGCACAGCATGCCTGGAAATTGACAGCCTAAATCTATTTACAAAAAGAATTTGGTTGCAGACCTGAAATAAAATCAAGTTTAAGGAGCTTTGAGAGGAGCATCACATTCCTTACAAGAACTTGTGCACATCTGCCAGTGTGCATCTTCTCAACAAATCTTATCCTGCTAGCGTGGAGTTTTCTGCAAGAAAATTTCCTTAACAAACAGTTATAAATGTAATCTCAACTAAAACAATTATCAGAAACTGCACTTCCCTTCACATTTATTACATTGTCATTTTGTGAATTGTCGTGTAAAATTCATTATAGAAATCACAGCATCTGCAAAAAGCTCCTGAATTTCATTTTAGCTTTTAGGGCAAGGTCTGAAAACCACTTAAAGCAAACTGTATGTTAAGTAATTTATTGTGGGAGGATAATTGTGATTTTTGTCTGGCATCCAGGGTTTTTTGCAAAAGACTGAGTAGTGTTAGGATGTTGGGGCTGTGCCTTGGGATCAGAACCTGGGAGGGAATTGGACTTCTGGTCACACGTAATACAGAATGGAGTGGGGAATTTCTGTACATGTTCTTGAGGATGTTAATGGGGCATAGCTAGCTGGAATCAAGGGAAGGGTAAAGCCATGTTGTAGTGGGCTGAGCTGGAGTGGGGTTGAAGTCCTGGCTCCTGCCAGCATCTCTGGTTGAGTAGCGTAAGAAAGTCACTACAGATTATTCCAGAGAGATGCTTCATTTTGATTTAGTCCGTGAGCTCTTTCTTAAAAGTGTAAGTCTGATGTTATGGGTGTTTTTGAGTATGTGTTGTGCTCTATACTGCAGCATTCAGTAGATGCTGATGAGCCCATAAGCACATGACAAATATGAGGGTGTCATATTTTCATTTACTTTACTAGGTAGTGGGTATTAGTGGCACAGCAGAATACACTTCACCCAAAGAAGAAATGTTGCATTTTTCTACTTTTAATTTTGTGTCAGTATTATGAAGAACCAGATTTTTGAGGATCATGGTTGTTCTCCTGAAATACTGTTTCTTCAGCTGTGCTTGTGTTTGGTGGATTTTCTCGGATTCACAAGAACAAATGAAATAACAGAAATATTCTTGTGTAGTCTAGGGAGAAGCTTTTCAAATGCATCCATACATACTTCTTTAAATAATGTTGCAGCTGCTAAAAGGGTTTGGGAGGGAAACAATACTTTGCCCTTTGTGAAAATGGAAACTTTTAAGACATTGTCTAGTTTTCAGTTCTCTTAGTTTATAATCAGTCTTTTAAGTCTTGTCTTTCAAATAGCTTTGAAGCTGGGGATTAGTTTACTTCAGGTGGTAGAATTAAATCTGTGTTCATGTGCAAGATTGGGTTTTTTAGCTATTTGTTTACCCTTTTTATACAGCTAGTTGGAGTGAGCTGATTTTTTTGTTTCCTGAGAAGGAAAACTGGATATAAAACTGAACAGGTTGGTAGAGGAAACCATGGGTAGATATCTGACTGTTTTGTGTTTTTTTCCTTCTTCTATTGCTAGTTGATCTGGTTAATCTTTTAGTCTTCCACTGGTACTATGTGCCTCTTAATACAATCTGTGGGACTACAGACTGGCATGTCTGTGATGGAAGATAATATTCCAAATGTATTATACTGCAGATCTTTCTCAAAAAGCTGTGCATGTGGCATAATTCAATTGGAATAATTATTCCAAAATAAAATTACTTTTTTATTTCAGATGCAGCATTTATTTAACTATTTTTTCAAGAGATTATTCCGTCTTTCAATTTTCTTCATGGAGGCAAAGCCCATAACCTCAGTTTTATCTGTCCCCCTGTTGTAGCAATGTTAAAATTACAGTCCAGAGGGAGAATCGAGTGGCACTAAGGCGGCTTTTAGACCATCTAGAATACTATGTCCTGTCTTAGCTCTCACAGTTCTGGGCAGTGCTCGTTCATACTTCTTGAATACCAATATATCTCCCACGTCTCTTATCTCTGATACCTCTGGGTTTTCAGGATTTTTAATGGGTTGTGTACAGTAGCTGATCTGCACCACTTGTTATTTCTGACAATGTAGTTCATTGGTGGGTGACACATAAGGAAACAAATCTGAATTTATTTGAAAAGTAAATTAACCCATGATGAAGTGGCAGAAAATCGGGTTGCTTCACAGTAGTATGTGTGTGTTTTCCTTAGGAATGGATAATTTACAAAGTATCAGCAATCATTTTGAATCCAGTTAAAGTAGAGTGACAGAATTCCAGTTTCATTAGCCCAACAATGAAAAACGGGAGGTCAAATCCTCACCTGTTGTTAATGGAAGCTGTTGGAGCTACCTTAGGTTGCTGTTAATTTGGCAGGGTTAGCAACATATGCTATAGGGAAATCTGTTGGTAGTATGTTAGCCATCATACAGGCTCTAAAAATTAAGAGAAGTTCTCCAAGCACTGCCATGTGACTTCAGTGTAATCCTTCCCATCACATTAGTGCAGTTAGCAAGTTGTACTTAACTCTCCTCACTTGAGTAGTCCTTAAATACTTCTGGTTCATTAGCTTGGGGTTTTTGTTAAAAGATTTCATACAGTCCTTCAAAGTGGTGTCAGCACCCCTTGACAAGTGTTAAAGTAGTAGTCAGAATCTGCCTTGTGTGTAAAGAAATCCTGTATTTTAATTTTTTTCCTTCAGCACTGAGGAAGAAAAGCCATTTTGCATGATCAGTTTAGATGCTCACAGTACTGTAGTCAACCCGAAGATTACTACACGTTACTTAAACTTTTTCCTTAAGTCAATAAAATTAGAGTTTCTAAAGGTTTTTTGTTTCACATTTTGAGATCTTTCATTAGTTCAAATATAAGAATACCTCTTAAAAGAGGTATGTCTATTGTAAAGCATAAATTACTGAGTTTATAATGCAAAGATTACTGTCTGAACATCTTTGACTTGTGCTAAGCAGCAGATCAGATTAAATTATTTTATTGATCCTTTCTGGTTTTGACAATCTATGAAAATGAATCCAGTAGAGCAGGGAGGATAGGCAGCTTGAGTTTACTCTTTTGGAAAGAGGTGCATGATATGGACAGGAACAGATTACTGGAGTCTCTCCCATAACAATAAATAAAACTAAGCAATCCTGTTTATAACTAAAAATGTGTTATCACCTCTGTTTTGAGGCTACCAGAAAAGCTTGCTTAATAGGATTCTTCCTAACACCATCTCCTCTGAGAAGACCTGTGCATAAGACATTGCCAGGGTCAATTTCTCTCACAAGTCTCATGCCATTATTCTGCCAAGAAAAAAACAGACATTATTGTGTAGGAAATTTTAGTTTCTGCTCCTTTCAAAAATTAGAACAAAGGGATGCAGAAAGCATTAATGGCATTGAAAGAAAATATTTCTCTTACAGGATGACAGAGCAGCACTGACCTCAGCGATAGTTCTTACGGTCCCTATTGTAATATTACACTTAGGGAGCTCCTTCATTAATCTGGGGTATTAAACAAAGCTCCTGTGTTATAAGTTCAAGAGATAACACAGTGCATCTTCTGCTGAAGTTGCTTCTGAACACCAACTCTTTTCTGTGTTTCAGTGTATTGTGACACAGTTTGGTTTCTAGTGCAGGTATGTTGTTGGAAGTGTTTCTTTTCTTCTTCCTCCCTCCTCCCCTGCTCTTCCCTTTCTTCCCCCTCTTTCACTCTTTTCTTCCCTATCATTTTCCCCTTCCACCTCTTCCCCCCTTCATCTTCAGTTTCTCCATTCCTCTTCCTTTTATTTCCTTGTTCCCTCTCTTTCCCTCTTGCTCTCCTTTCTTTCATTCAACCTGTGCTTGGTTTAATATGTAGTGGGACCTGTTAAATCTCCTTGGAAACAATAGAAACTAATCTCTAAGTGTTGTTGGTGTTCATAACTAGGCCTCTTTGCTACTAACCAAAATGTGTCCTGATAGTCCAGTTCACCCATTAGAACTGACAGCCCAATTTGACTGCCCTAAAACAGGCCTCATGACTATTCAGTCTCTGTAACTGATAAGGAAGGATAAACCATTCAAGTGCGGGTTGTTGTTTATAGTGAGCTCAAGAAACTAGCATTTCCATTCATCCATTAAAAAAAAAAATCAAGAAAAAGCAAATATTGGAGATGTGGATATTCTTTTGGGTTTAGACATCACAGAAAAATATCTACAGCTAAGACCAGGTGTTGTGCTCCTGAGAAGTTCTCACTTTGCTTGTGTCTTGTAGTGTTGTGCCATTCTGGTTTATGATCTTCTGAGCATTTTTGGTCCCCCTGCTCTCACTGGGAATGAAGCAGAGAAGTCCCAGCAATTCCCTTGACTCGGTTTTTAAACAGTTTCTCTCTTTCTTGATAGTTTTGTTTTCAGTTGTCCCTTTAAACAAATACTTCACTTTCATAACAATTGAGGTGATAGGAAGCAGAGAAACCAGTATTGTTTGTGTCTGTGTTGGAGAACTATTTGTTTCTTGGCTTTCCAGAGATTTATGAATGTTTTTGTTTGTTTGTTTTTTGATGTTAACATCTTCAGATCAAAGCTGTTTACTGTTGTGTGCATGTCCAGCTTCATTGAGATTAGATGATAGGCTTGATTCTGCTCCCACAGTGGTCACTGGTGCAAACCCCAGTGACCACTGTGGGAGCAGAATCAAGCCTATCATCTAATCTCAATGAAGCTGGACATGCACACAACAGTAAACAGCTTTGATCTGAAGATGTTAACATCAAAAAACANTGTATATTCTGCTAAACAGGATCCATGTGGCAGATGTCCAGGCAGACTTCCGCTTCTTGGGTTGGATTGGCACAAAAACCCTTGGAGGTTGAGGAACTTTCTTGGCCTCTTCGATCAGGCAAAGCAACAAATATGTTGAGAAACACGAAAATTACCATCTGCAGTTGTTAACTCTGACCTCAGAGTGCTGTCTCTCAAGTATTTTATGCTTCTAAATCTCTGCTGTCCTACAAAAACCAGTTCAAATCAACATGGTTTGTTGGGACTTTAATACTGTAACTAAATAACACAGCATTCTGTCTGGGCAGTCATTGTCCTTTTTCAAACTGGAGGTGTTTTTACAAGTGCTGAGTCTTTTGTCCCTTCTACTCACTGAGTCATGATGAGGGGCTGGAATATTATTTCATTTGCAGTTTGTAATGTGGGTTTTGTGGTTGAAAGTCAACAGCCTGAAAGAAATGTCATCTTGAGCAGTGAATTGTCATTATGTCAAATTTTGCCATGCTTACTACCTACTCTAGTAATAGATCTCATCTAACCAGCCTTGTCTTTTTCCTTTACTCTGCTTTTTCTTTTATTTTCTTTGAGTATTTATATGACAGAAAAGGGAAACTGTGTGTGGAATCTGTTTCCCTCCTAGTAGTGACTTAATACAGCTATTAATCTTTATAAATGAAAAACATAGCTTTATTTTAAGCCTCAGTAGTCTCTTATTAGATTAATGATTCTGGAGAAAGCCAGACACAAGCTATGTTAAATATATTCACATGCTGAATAGTATTAATATTTTCCTGTTTGCTCTTTATTGTTCCAACAAAGTTAATATGTTTATCTGTTTTTCTCTTCTTAAGCATCTGGTTTTTGTTCTCAGGGTCATCAGGTATAAGATCAGATGTCAGTGTGTTTTACAGTTTTAGTGCAGCAAATCCAAAATCAACACTCTCTGCAGTTTACTTGCAGAGGATCTTACTGCAGTCCATGTTGAAACAGTGAATTATTTAAATAGTAAAGTCAGAAAAATAAAAATACTTTCTAAAAGGAAGTCCACATGATACTGTTCTATAATCAAGTTAACGCCAGTCTGTGCCCTCAGTGGNATCTCTGACATTCTGCATGGGACTTTAAATCCTTGTCCATACATAAAGAAATGTTGAAGATACCTCAGGAATTATTTAGCTC